>APFE031522849.1:6752-44394 GCA_000404065.3 Pinus taeda | reverse complement strand
AGGTTGTGAAAGATGTTTGTGAACTCAGGCACATCTTGGTCCCGTCCTTGTCGCAGTGTGGTCCATCTGATGTATTTGTCCTCATAGCTTTTGACAGGGTAGTACTGCTCCTTGATGGCATCTCGGAAGTCTTTCCAAGTGGGTGCGGCTGAAAATAATGAGCCTGTACTTTCACCCTCATCCTTCTGCTCGCAGTAGGTTTCCCACCAGGTCCTTGACATGGGGGGCTGCTTTGAGAAGAGCGAAAACAATCTTTTCCCGACTTGAAAATTCATGAACAGAGAAATACCCATCTAGCAGATTAAACCATTTATCTACGGCATCTGTGTCTATTTTACCCTCGAAGATGGGGATTTCAAAATTAACTTGTACCTTAAAGGGCGTGGCGTTTCAAGAGTCACTGCTGGAAGCCGATGCGTCACCTCTAGGTAGCCGCTGAAGGATCTGCGCAAAACTATCCAACATCGCGTTCCGTTGTCGCTCGAGGGCTTCTTCGAGCAAGATTTTGATAGGATCTCCTGCTCCCTCGTCTTTCTTCTCATCCGCCATTGGAGGCCGTCTGGATTTTCGAGGCTGGTCTTGCAAAGGTTCGACCAGTTCAAGCCCTAACTCCTTATATCCTGACCTCGTCGGGGACATGCAAAGAAAAACTGAGAAAAAGCAGACTGCTCTGATACCACTGATCCGGATTTAAACAGGAACGCAATAGATTACAGAGATAACCATAAATACAGAGATGCGATAACCATAAATAAAGAGATGCAGCGGAAATAACACTTCATTTCATTAATGGAAAATACCGAAATATGCTTACAACCAGAATTTGAATAAACCAGCTAGGATGATGGTAGCTTATCTCTGAGAAGAGATGTGCGGCTACATGTCTCTGAACTGTTCCGAACTTGTGTTCCAATGAGGCTCGAAGGCCTATTTATTGTTGAGAAACAATGGAAAACCCTTCACATTCCAAAACCTAACCCCAGAAGATGAAACGCCAAATTGTGGGCCCCGTTTTGGTAAATTGGTACATCAATTTCCTGGGGTTGTAACTTTGGCATACGATCTTCGTTTGACGCGTATGATAGCTCGTTAGAAAGATCTATTTGAGCACTATCATTGCTAGAATGGGAAACATTGGTCAATTTCATGGACCCATGTTGCCCTCGGATTCCCCAAAAAACGTCGTTTAGGGCCTCAAAACGGCTCCGAAAGTTCAGGACCCGAAAAACTACTAAAAATAGTAATTTGTGCTACAATTAAGGAAACTGAAAATGCTGAGAAAGACAATGGTGGGGGTCCAGGTGGACTTGGCAGGTAGCCACCAATATCCACCTGGATCATCTCATAAACAAAATATAATCAAAATTATGCAATAAGTTGTGAGAATAGTTGGTTTGACTAAGCTAGGAGGTGAATTAAGGCCAATTAAGGCCCAAATAATTACCCAATGATGAGGCTCATCATCACCCCTACTAAAAATGTTTCTCATCCTCTTAGAAACTTAGTCAATGTCCATGTCCTTCATGGCTCTGGTAGCCTTTCTGACATCCCATGCTTCTACTGTGGTCTCTTCTTCTTGTTTATAGAAGCATGCTTTCCTTTCTACTTCTTCCCACTGCCTCTTTTCCTCATCTTTTTTTCTCCCTTCTAGCATCCCTAGGAGTAGTGGTAGACTGAGTTTTAGGCCTATCCAATTGACCTTCAACCTTTGCATTGATTTCTTATACATAGGTGTCCTATTGAGTGCCTCTCTCAACCTTTGAGGGGATGATATTCTCTAATCTTCAAGTTGTGGCAGTGTTTTCCATCTCCTTTAGCAGGAATGCATATTATCATCTCCTAGCAACCTAAACATATCCTCAAAATGTGAAATTTCTTTCTCTTGGGCACAAGATATCTAGGTGCCAGCTGAGGATCATTTCCAATTAAATTATGGGTGCTTATTAGGGCCATGGGATTTGATTGTTCAGCTCTGATGGAAAGAGGTTCATTTTTCTCTCTATCCAATATTCTTTTCATCTTTGTAGCCCTTGACTTCTCATGGTTCATCGATGATGCCAAAGCCATTAATTATAGATCTCCTAGCTCTACATTAGGATCCCAAATATTCATGTCTGTGAGGGACATGTTGTGTAAGTAAAACTTAGTCATTTTGGCCCTATCCTCTAGTGCACTTTGATAAAAAAGATCAATAAACTGCCTGCAGTCCTGAAATGGCATCATGCCCCTTTGTGCTAGCGTTTTAATCTGAAATTACAGCCATTGTTCTCTGAGGTAAAGAGCATAGGCTTTAGCTGGGATCCTACACTAGATGGCCTCCAAGGAGAAGTTGGCCATACATTCTAGTTGGTTTTCCTTTTCCTACAGCTATCCTCTTAGGGGCCTCTGGAGAGACCCTAGGTGACTCCTCCTTGTGTTCTTCCCCTTCTATTTCAATCCCTTCTTCCTCTCTGACAGAAGGACTAACATCATAGACGAGGGTTTTGATGTCATCCTCTGCTGGTAAGTCTCTGAAGACTGACCATTTTATAGGGATCTTGAGGTTTTGGAGGGCATCCTTAATGAGGATTCTGATCAAACCATGGTGAGCCAACTGTTGCGAATTCCCTTCCTTTACTTTTTTGTTGGATTCTATGAGTAATTGCATCAAAAAATAGGGTATGTTGAGTCTTTGGTGAACTAGTGTTTCTACCCCAAATCTTATTTCTTCAAGCATCATAAAATGGTATCCATAAACAACACAATATCTACCCTCATATGATATATATTTGATGAGTTAGTAGCCTACCTCACTCCATGGGTATGGTAGATTGTCCCTCCTTACTCCATTTTTATCCTCTGTGGGTTCTTCACCTTTTAAAAAGAATTTCCTTTTTTCAACCTGAATGTTTGCTTTGTCTTATTTTCTCCATGCAATTCCTAGGGGGAGTGTGGTGACCCTACTGATGAACTCTGGGGTGAGATCTATAGTGAGCCCTCTAACTATAACAATGGCATGAATTCTACTGTGTGGAGTGAGAAAATGAGCAAATTCTTGAGAAACAATGTTTCCTGTGTATGTAATCCATTAGCTTTTTAGAGGATTTCTAGTTCATTTTCTTGTAAATGGGGATGGATTTTTAGATCCTACCTCTTTAGAATGGTGGCAGTGGATAATTCTCTTGATATTCCTTCTTGAACCCCTCTCTGCCTATCCTGTAGACTGCCTTTGTGTATCTAGTAGACTACTCTTGTAGCCTGTTCTTATAGGAATTCTCTTGCAAAACGATGGATCCTTGCTTCCAGTGGGTGGCCATAGTTGTGAGAGCCACTTAAGTGAGGGAGTTTCAAGGAGGTGGAATGCATGAATGCATGCAAACGATGTTTTGTTTCCCTTTATACCACCTCATAATTCCCACTCCTTGTAATCAACTCCCACAGTTGTTAAATCTATAGTTAACCACTTCTTGTCATACTCCTCCTCTGTTCTTTGCGTTAACTGCAGCCATCTGTCAGAGGACACCCTGCTTTGTATGTGATGACTGAACGAAGGTGGCCAGGTTAACTAGCCACCTTTTCACTTGCAAACCAACTACGTCGTAACCTTTACAACTTTTGATCAAATGATGCATATGAGTGAGTGAGTGGGATACTTCTGGTCTCGATTCCATGCCGCAGTTTGTCGAGGATCAGAGGTGTTGTTTTGTTTATTTCCTACATGGTCATTATTCTTCCTCCTCTGTTGTCTATTTATGGTGTCCTTGATTATAGATCTGATGTTGGTGCTGTTGTGTGGCTCATAGATTACGACTTGGCAATGTTTGGTGTCTCCCTTAGAATTTCTTGATCATGTTGTTGGATGGTGTTTTGAGGATGTTGTAATAAATGGACAGAGGGAGTAGGAGTGTGTGTGAGTGCAAGGATGATGGTAATGGATGAGGTGAGGGGTTAGATCATGTCTAAAATGAATTTTTGGGAACTAACCAACCTACCATTCATGGGATCCTGTAGGAATACAGGGGATCCTGTAGAAAACACAATCTTCACCTTAAATTGAAGCAATGAAGTAAAAAAACAATGGAATTGGTGGAGGAATGCATGGTAAGGAGTGGAGAATATGAATATATGTGAAGAAGGGTTCACTTTGGATCTTCTCTTTCCTCCTTGATTGTCTTTCTCACCCACCTACAAATAACAATTATGTTTTTTTCTTTTTTTTTTTCTTTTATTATTATTTTTTTTTTAAAAACACCTACGCTGTCTTAGAGAGGTTTTCATCCTAGATATCTGCCATGGGCACCTCAAGCAAGGTTTTCACCTAAGGATCTTCTTACTCTTTTTCATTTTTTCTCATCCTTGGGATGCCTTACGAGGTTTTCTACCCAAAGATGGGACTCAGGAACCTCATGGAGATTTTCACCTAAATCCTTATTTTTTTTTCTCTGTTTCAGTGTCGTGATGAGGGAGGAGCTGGAACTTGCTCCACCATCATCAATGTCTTATTGATATTGTCAATAAACTCTTCTTTTGATAAAGGCCTCTTATACATTTTCATTCAGTGTCCATTAACAAGCAATGGAATGGCTTCTTCATCTATAGTTCTAATTTTCACTGAACCATTATCATGGCATCTTTCCACCACATAAGTTCCAAGCCATGTTGTCCTTAACTTTCCCTTGAAGTCTTTATACCTAGAATCATATAACAATTCTCAGTCTCCCTCTTGAAACTGCTTCTCCTTAATATGTTTGTCGTGCAAGATCTTCCTTTAAAGCTGAACTATCTTTGTATGTAGGAGGGCTTGCATTTTGAATTCATCCAAGCCATTCAAATGGAAAAATCTTTCTTTTTGTGCATGACTAAGATCCAAATATAGTTGGGCTACCATCCTTAATGTGTTATATTCAAACCCAATGGAAAACAAAGTCTTTTTCCCATAGACCAGCTCATAGGGCGTTAACACAGTGGTGCTCTTCCATGTTGTATTATAGGCCCAGGTGGCCTCAACTAGTCTCTCTACCCAATCCTTCATGCTGCTTCTCACTACCTTGGTTAAGATGTTCTTCAGTGCCCTGTTGGTCACCTCCACTTACCCATTAGCTTGTGGATGATAGGGAGTGGAGGTCCTATACTTGATTTTGTGATGGTTGAGTAGTTATTCAATCATGCTGGAGGTAAACTTGCTACCTTGGTCTGTGACTAGCTCTCTAGGGTACCCAAATTTGCAGAATACATTCTCCCTTAGGAACTCAGCCACCTTCACTTATGTTGTTGCCTTAATCGCCTTGGTTCCAACCCACTTATTCAAATAATCAGTCCACACAATAATGTACTTATTTTGATTTGAAGGAGGGTTGATAGGCCCAATGAAGTTCATGACCCACTTCTCAGATGGCTCGAAACTCACTTGAGGTTGTAGGGGAATTTCATATCTTGGAGTAGGTTTTCCCATTCTCTAGCACCGATCACACTGACTAATGTACTTTTTCACATCCTAATGAAGAGTAGGCCAATAATAGTCTGCTTGCAACACTTTGAATTCTATCCTCTTTATGGCAAAGTGACCTCCACAAGGCCCATCATGACAGGTGAGAAGGATGTCAAAAACTTCCTCTTCCTTTACACACCTTCTCAAGATTTGATCTAGGTCAAGTTTGAAAAGATTGCCCCCAATCCAGGTGAAGGGGGCACTCTTCTTGACTATCTTGCTCTTTTCTTTGGAGGACAAGTTTGGTGGGAACTATGCTGATACCAAATAGTTTCCTATATCAGCAAACCATGGAGAGAGAACTGAAATAGCAAAAAAATGCTCATCTAGTAATTGGTCATCCACCATTCCTTCTTCACCTATAGGCAGATTCATCCTAGATAGAAATTCTGCAACAACATTTTCCTTACCAGGCTTATCAACAATGGTTAGATCAAACTGTTGTAATAAAAGAAACCATCTTATAATTCTAGCATTCACATCTGGTTTGTTCATTAAATATTTGATTGCAGCATGATCAATATGCACAAATGTTTGATAGCCTATAATGTAATGCCTAAATTTTTTTAATGAATGCACAACAACAAGGAGTTCCTTTTTGGTCACAGTATAGTTTACCTCAGCCTTTTATAGATTCTTACTGATAAAATAGATGGCATAGGACAATTTCTCCTCTTCCTAACCTAAGACTACTCCTTTGGATTTGTATGAGGCATCAACATGAATATGAAAATGGAGGGCCCAGTTTGGGCCTCTAAGGATTGGCGTAGTGGTTAACTTACCCTTTAGAATGTCTAAGGCCTCTTGATAGCTCTTTGACCATATAAACTCAGAATCATTGGCCAACAACCCAAAAAAAGGAGAGCCCAACTTGCTGAAGTCCTTTATGAACCTTTGGTAGTATCCACCTAACCCTAGGAAACTCCTGACATCTCTCTGATTTTATGGAGGTGGGACCCTTTGGATGATTGCTATTTTGTTCGAGTCCACATGTAGTCCTTGCTGATATATTCAATGACCTACCATGACCCCTTCAGTCATTAAGAATTCACATTTTTCTAGACTGAGAGATAGGTTCATTTCAATGCATTTGTGCAATACTTTGCCTAGGTTACTCGGGGCTTCTTGAAAATCACATCCATAGGGTGTAAAGTCATCCATATAGATTTCCACAACATCATGTACTAATTCAACAAAAATACTCAAGCTTTCTCTCTGGAAAGTGGGAGGGGAACTGCATAGGCCAAAAGGAAGGACCCTATAGGAAAAGGTACCCCAAGGACAGGTGAATGTGGTCTTATCCTGGTATTTTGGGTAGATTTGGATTTGGTTGTACCCACTGAATCCATATAGGAAGGAAAAAAACTTATTCCCTGCCAGGCCATCTAGCACTTGGTCAATGAAGGGTAGGGGAAAATGATCCTTCTTTGTGGCTTTATTCAACTCCCTATAATCAATACAAATCCTCCACTTACCATTTTTCTTGGGAACTAACACTAAAGGAGAGACCCACTCAATGTCTGAGATAGGGTAAATGAATCATGCATCTAGCAGTTTTTCCAGTTCTTCTTTGACTATGTCTTTAAGAGCTGGATTCATCCTCCTTTGTGGTTTCCTAACTGGATTGCAACCTTATTTGATGTATATGTGGTGAGTACACACTGAGGGTTGTACTCCATTCATTTCCTTATAACTCTAAGTGAAGGCTTCTAGTTTTTTACTCAACATGTTGCATAGCGTTTCCTCTTCTAAATTAGAAAGAGATGGATTAATTTTCAAAGTTTTCTCTAGGCCAAATTCTATGGTTTTGACACAAAGTGGGTTGGAATTAGCTAAGCATAAGTCAATTGTATGATTGGTCTGGGTTTCCCTTATTTATTCTTCTAATGGTAGTGAACTAGGAGTTGGATTTTGGAGCAAGTGTTCAATTGAGTCATCCTCATATTGTTTTCCTCCTCCTATGGTTGCTTCCAAAGTATAAAGTTGGGTAGAATAAACCTCATCTTCTTCCTCCTCCTCCAACCATAAAGGTAAATCATGCTCTTGGGTAGGTTGAGCAAGAGGGTATAGGACTAACTATTTGGACATATGCCCATTCTTGATGGTCATATTCCCAGGTCTGCAGCTAATGTAAGCATCAGGTGTGGCCAACCATGGCCTCCCAAGGATGTAAGGGTAACCAGTAAGCTTAGCCTTAGGTCAGAGAACTAGGAAATCTGCAGGGTACAACCAGGAGTCAGTGGATACCATCACATCCTCCATAATTCCCTCGGGGGTGACTGTGGAACAGTCTGCAAGTTGCAAAACTATTGTGGTCTTCCTCAATGACCCTTGGAGGTTGAGCTTAAGCATGGTGTCCCTTGTCATCACATTAATGGCAGCCCCAAGATCAATCAGAGTGTGTGGGAAAATGGTGTCATTAATGTGCCCATCTACTACAGGGCTTCCAAGGTCCAAATATTTTGGACATATTACCTACCCTAGCATTAATTCAGACAACTCCCTGATGACATTAATGGTAGGGGAATCCATTTTTCTTCTTCCTGGATGCTTGAAGCACTTCTCCTTAATCAACTTATTGTAAATTGGAACATCCTTGATTGCCTGGAGAAGGGGGATCTTTACACATAGAATTTTCAATTCTCCCAGAAGTTCATTTCCTTTTGGGGTTGGCTGGAGTGGTTGGGCTAATGTCTCAGGAAAGGGTGGATTTACTTTAAGGTTGCTTTTCGATCTTTCTTCCTTAACCTCCTTATGTGGAGAGGGAGGTTGGTTATCAGGGAGAATTCTCCTAGATCTTAGGTTGATCTCCTATATTTCTATAGCATAAGTTGGGTATGATGTCTCTCCCCTATATACTTGTTGAGCCTACCTATTGTTTGGGTTCGGATTTGGTTGGGCAGGCATCTGGGGTTGCTTGGGTGGAGCAGAGTGCAAGAGTTATGTTTTGGTAGGTGGTGGAGCCAATAGGGCTAGAACATTGTTGAATTAGGGCCTCCACCCTTGGAGTGGGATATTCCACTAATGTTGTGGCTGAACATAATGTTGAAATGACTGGTTGGCTGGCTGGGAATGATGTTGATATGTATAGGACCAAGGAGGGGGCGTAGACCAGGAAGGATGAGCAGGGGGTCCCCAATAAGGTATAATTGTGGTTTGGTTTGGGTTGTAATATGCATGGGATGACCCTTGCATACCCTGCTAGTATGGTCTAGGCCCAAGAGGTCTCCTTTCATTGATGTAGCAAAGCTACTCAGTGACCCCTTCAGCTTCTTGATATACAAGTTTGAGTCTAGGTAAAGAAGGGCACTTGTTTGTGGAGTGGTTTTCTTCATAGACTGAGCAAATCTTAATATGGTTCAATGGACATTCGTTCCTAGGATGCCTCCTAGTGCATCTGGGACAAAAGATGGCCAGGGATCTTTATGCTTCCTCTTGCTTCCTTTTTATGTTCATGGTTTCCAATTGCAAGGCAAGGGTTTGCAACATATCACTTTTGAAATCTTCCAGCATATTTCCAATTTCACCCTTGATGGATGAGTTGGAGGATGATGTATTGGCCATAGGTTGACTACCCCTACCCTTTTTCCTAGTTGCCCCAGAATGGTTTCTAAAGATAGTCTTAATATCCTCATAGGGTAATTGGTAGATATCTCCTCCTTCTATCATATGTAAGGTATCCATAAGATCCTCCCTTACTCCTCTAAGCAAGACTAGCTTCAATAACTCAGGATCAACTATGCACCCGGCCCTTTTGTAACTGAGCTGGAATCATTCTTCATAGTCTTCTAAGGATTCATCTTGGCCTATGGTCATCCTGAAAATATCTTCTTTAGTATCCTTTGACCTACAGGAGTCCCTATATTTGTTTTTAAAAGCTTGTTGCATCTTAGCCCAATTTGTGATGTTATTTCCAAGTAAACCCATGAACCATCTCAATGTTGCATCCTTGAGGGTAGATGGAAATAGTTTTAACTTTTGATCATCATATATATAGTCATAGGTTTAGCATATAACAACAAACTAAAATAGGAATGTGTCAAGGTCCTCTGTGGTCAAGCCATGGAAATGAGGTAGATTAGAGGGGCTTATATTCTTCATCTTAGTGTCCCCATTGGTCTCCCTGATGGGGAAGGCACCCTCAATTCTCTCTCTATTTCCTCTGCCATTTCGGTTTTCAACCATTGGTTTAGTAGGAATGGGTTCTTCCTCTTCTTCTTCCCCTGTAGGTTCCATAAATATGTACGGTTGCTCACCTAAAGGGTCTTCCAATTCACCGTCATTGAATAAGAGAGAAGGTTGATTTTGAAATGCAGTGGGGGTATTTGATAAGAATTTCCCTGAATTGTCCCTATTCCTATGAGGCATGAAAGGAAATTTTTTTGGGTTGGTTTTTGTAAGAATTATTCTTTTAAGCTAGAAAGTACTCTGCAGAAAGGAAATTGTTGATTGAATGAAAAAACACTAACAAGAAAAACTACTTGTTGAATTGAAATTCTACTTGTAGAATAAAATTGTTGATTGAAGGAAGACTACTAACAGAAAAAGACTACTTGTTGAATTGAAATTCTACTTGCAGAATGAAAAGGAAAGCAGATAATGAAAAATGAAAAAAAGGAAGCTACTAACAAAGAAACTACTTGCTGAATTGAAATTGTACTTGCAAAATGGATAGGAAAGCAAACAATGACAACTAACATAAAGGAAGAAACAAGATTAATTTTGTAGAAATAAACTAATGGAAGAAAATTGGAGACTAGAAATATAAGAAAGCAATAATCACATTCTACTTAGACAGCTCCCCAGCAACATCGCCAAAAAGTGATGAGCCTAGGTATTGCAACAAGAATGCTACAACTCCCAAGGCTACCAGCTTTACTTATCAACCCAGGGTTCATAGAAACTTGGAGGTGATAGTGCCATTTACACAAGTAAAAGTGAAGGTCCTGCCTATTGTCATTGCTCATATGGAAAGAGACCCCAAGGGTTCCAAGCCAGACTTCTATAGGGTTAGAAGAAGCTTAATTATTTGATGGAAGAAGAGCAAATCTATTCTAAGAGAGAGCTACTCTACTGTAGTAATGAAGAAAACAACATGTAATGCTAAACCACACCATAACCTAACTAAACATCTAAACAGCTATGCTAAATAGAATTTGTAAATCAACACTAGCCTACTCCTGCTATCTAAATTGCAGAGATAAAAAGAGAATTAACTATACCAAGGTGTAAGCAAAGGAACTAAACTAAATCCATTTTCAAGCGGAAGCGCAGTCGAAGATCGAAATTGGTGAAAGGAGGATATAAGGATGCAATAGTACATAGGGACTATTGGATTGATCAACAAACAAAAGATGGACAGTGGAGATCTTATCACAGGGGCTTAAGTGAATAGATGTATGAACAAGGTTAATGAAAAGGATGAACGAAGAAGATCTTATCGCGGGAGATTTAGGGAATAGGTGAATGAATAGGGTAATGAATCAGATGAATGGTAGAGGTCTTATTGCGAGGAATTAAGTGAATGGATGGACGAACAGGGTAACGAAGCAACTGAAAATAGGAGATATTAGCGTGACGAATTAAGTCAATGGATGGATGAGCAAGATTAATCAGCAGATGAACAATGGAGATCTTATCGTGAAAGAAACGTGCGGAAATGATAGAGCGGGTTTTCGGAGGTGATAAGAAGTTTCTCGCCCGCCCTTAAAGCCGTGAGCTGCATTTTGAAATTTCATGTGATTAGCCTAACTAGGTGAAACATAGCATGGGAAAACCACTTTTATCGTGTGCTCTCTGGTGGATAACAGTCGTGCAAGAATTTGTGTGACATTGCACGATAGCCGTCAGATCAAGCTAGACAAATCAATAGTGGAGATTGGGGCACATAAATTATTGAGGTGACGTGATAGCCATTGGATCAAGAGATATATTGACATTGGAGATTAGAGTGCATAAAGTAGGTGGAAGACTTCATGCACGATGGTTGTTGGGTAAACTAATGAATCAGATGGTGATTGGTCAGGTTTGTTGTGGATTGGATAGTGAGGAAATGGTGCATGAAGAACGTGTTGAAAGAGGTTTCAAATGAAAACCACAGAAAAACCAGTGAAGGTGAGGGTGGACCAAGAGTGAGGGAAAATCATGATAATCAAATGAAACAAGTAACTGCAACAAACAACAAACTCGAAAGATCATGCGAGAACTAGAAACCTATGTTTTTGGGATTGCTGAAGGGTCTCTTCCTCAAGTCATGGTCCTAGAGGGAGGAGGCGACACTGAGACACCTACAAACAACCTTATGGTGATATTTTTCTCCTAGCTAACCTGCTAATTGAGAAAAAACACAAATGGAAGTAAACTAAAGCACAACCGATCTACTCTACACTATTGTAATAGGAATGCAGCTACTTAAGAAAATGAACAGAAAACCAGGAAGCTATGCTATACTACTCTAGTGGAAATGCAGCTACTTAAGCAAATGAACAGAAAACCAAGAAGCTACTTAAGAAAACGAACAAAGCCATAAATCTATGCTAGCATACATGTACAATAAAGAGGAGCTTTGGCTACTCGGGTTGGGCCATAACCCAAGACCTTCAACGCTCTAAGTTAACTCAGTGATGGCTCAAAACAAAACTCATCTTTATTAGAAAAACCATGGATTACATAACAAACTGTCACAAGTCTTGCAGCTCAGAAATAAAGTAGAGTTTTATAATAACAATATGAATCGTACTGAGGTCCTAAGCTTCTCTACTTATACATCTGAAGTCTCCAACGACTTCCTTCCCATTGGGGAGGCTTGGCTCCCCACTCAAGATAAACTAGTTTCTATCACTTTCACTTGCTCAAATGTCCTTTAGTCCTCATTAATTTTCTATTTGCACTCTGAGCTGATGGAGGAATATTTGAATGGAAGGGTAGTAAATGAGGAGGATTTGCCTCCTATAATTCCTCTCCCTTGTCCCATTTGAGTTTTAACCAAGGTGTTTGCCACGGTTCCTTTCTTTTATCCTTTATTCCTGCATTTTTCCTTGCTTTTATCCTTTATTCCTACATTACATGCACATTAGACCACAAAGCAAAATATCCAACTCTAACTCATCTCATAAACAAAATATAATCAAACATATGCAATAAGTTGTGAGAATAGTTGGTTTGACTAAGCTAGGAGGTGAATTAAGGCCAATTAAGGCCCATATAATTACCCAATGATGAGAACCATCAGAAGTCTTATTCAATTATTTGATTAGCATAGCTTCTTCACTTAGCTTGAGTTAAAGATGTAGTCCCTACCATTCTCTTTATTGGAAACAAACATACCAAGCCAAGTCAAACTAAGTTGTTTCGGTTTGGGATGAGGCTATATAGACGCACAAGTGAAATAGACTGTCAGAGTTTTAGTGAGTCATATGTGGTGTTCCTCTGTTGCCAACAGGCCTGGACAGTACCACTATGGAGTCACTTTAGGAACACAATAATTTCTTTGTTGCTAGGGAGCTTGGACAGTAGTCCGGTAGAGTTAAAATTGCTTCAGCTATCTGCGTAGGAATATTTTCTTTTCTTTGACCTTTTATTTCATTTTTTTATATTTTTGTTTTTTTTTTCAAAGAACTGTGCATATGCACTTATTTGTTTCATGATGCGGAAGAGGGGTCATAACTTATTGAGAGAAGAAGACATTTTCCCTTCAGAGAAGGATATTTGTATATACCTCTGACACACTTTTTGAGGTTTTTCCCCTCTCCTTACTCTACTTCAGTGAGTGTATAAGGGTTAACCAAAAATATAAAACTAATTAGAGTAGGCAATACTAGTTAAGAGTGCAAGCATCATGATCACACCATGACTCTCTCTGAAAGGAATGTATCCATCAGGGTATCATCAACTAGAATCAATGCAAGATTCACATAAAGAGAGGGAATAGAAATATAACCAAGTGTTGATAGCTATACAAGTCCCTCATGGACTTCACCCTACTTCTCTGATAAGCCACACATGGTTTCATGTGAAAACTAACCCATAGGTGAAAAAGCAAACAAACAAAGGAAAGAAGTGGGAAAAGGTAAAACAAATTGAAGAAAATCATGCAATAGAAAAGAAAATAAAAAATAGTCCTACTCCTAATCTAAGGAGAACATAGCCCAACTAATGTAAATTGATACTTCCAATGCAGCCATTGGTACATTAGTTGACCCGTGAAGGTGAGAGCATGATCGACAAGAAATATATGCAAGCAAACCAACCAAAAAGAAATATAAAACAGTGCAAACCATAACATTCGAAGCTTGAATTCATCCATAGAAAAGTGACAATAGAAAGTGAATGAAAGGCACTCTGCAGATGAATCATCTTGTCCTTACACATTTCAAGTGAAATACAAGCATCTACACACTTTCAAACTTGAAAAACAAGCAAATATAAAGAAAGAATAAAACTTTCATTTCTACAACAGTGCTTTCTATGTACGACTCCCCTAATGATTGAGCAATAGGATCGTATGATATAGATGGAGGGTGAAAAAATTGTGAAATAGATTGATTTTCAATGTCAACAACGGAGTGATGAAGAGCCTAGAAATATTCAACATATTTCTTATCATAAGTGGAACTAACCTCAAGGATATGATAACCTAACATAACCATTAGCTCAGACTGAAGTGCCTTGACATCTTGAGGAGTTTCCAATTCATCAGAAGATGGATCATCAAAGACCGGTGGCTTAGGAAGAAGAATAGTGGAAAAATTAGAATCATGATCAGATGAATGAATGAAAAGATCATGACAGCCATGATTAGAAAGTTCAAGATGATAGGCATGCGCATCCTCGTGATCTAACGAATCATATAGAGGGGGTATTGAAAAGAGAAAAAAATCACCCTGTATGTATTTGGAAAGGGAAGATGAGAGATTAGGGGAATCATGGAAGACACATTTGTCCTCCCCACATTTAAATGAAAAATTGGCATTCCACGTGTTCTTCAAATGATTAAAACTAGAAACATCCGAAAATGAACTTTCACAAGATTGAACAGAAGTAACAGAATCATGGAAGATGTGAGGATAAAGTGGATGAGGTGTGGACAGAAGGAGGTCATCCTTCACCCCAAATTCTTGTTCAGATTCCCACACATACTCATCAAAAATGACATCGGAGGTTGGTTTTTCAACACCAACTCCATCTAGAACTTGATCCACATGAAAATCACTTGTGATATCCGAGATAGATGTACACAACAAACCAAAATTTTTAGGATCAAAGGGACCAAAGGGTGGAGGATGAGGAGATAGCACTTCATGGAAATCATTGGAGTTACAGTCCAAATCTGTCCATAAATTTTGAGCAGGCAGGGCAGGAGGAGATTTTGATAAATCAATAGATGGATTCCCAACTTCTCCCACCTTGACTTGTGGGGCTAGAGCTATTTGATGAGAAGGGGATGGAGGGTCACTTGGGAAAACAACCTTGTCTAGCTCATATTTAGAAGCTCCAACACTGAGGTATGTTGGAAGAGGTTTGAAACATTTTAACTCATGTGGATTTTCAGAAACACGAAAAAGATATTAATATCTTTCATCCAAGAATTCCAAGTCAACTTCATCTTGATGAAATTCAAAATAGTACTGAACAAAACGATCATGAAAACCTTGAAGAGATTTATCACGTTGTTTTGAATAATTTTGTATATATGGATAAATACTAATTCCCTAGATAAGTAGCCATATCTAGAACAACAGTTTAAAGCACTTTAGCATTTTCCTATAAGCAATAGATAAGACAAAGAATATGAGAAGACCTTCTTGTAGTTCCGCTTTCCTCTTGTCTCCTTTGTATTGATCCTGTCACTTCTTTCCGTACTTAACATGCTTGAGAAGTACCTGTAAACATCAACAGAAGACAAAGAATCAATCAAACCAAAATATGTATTGAATACAAGTAAATAGAATCAGATACATTCACACATATAAGCATTCATATATCAAGATAAACATATGGAAAAAAGGTGTAAAAACTTTATTGAATAGAAGGAAGAATTACAACCATGAAGCCTGATTCAAAGTCACTCCTCCAGCTTTGGTTCCATCCACATCACATCATAAGCATGACATTTGGGCTGCATAACAAAACCTACAATAGTCTCAAATCTCAAAATAACATTATCTCCTTACAATTCATCAAAGTCCAGCCCTTAATCACTTAGATGAGTGCTCAATTTATAGGAGGATGAAGGAGGTTATGTCATAAATGGAGGTATTGAATGGCATTCCATACTTAGAATTAGTTTCCATGGAGGAGAGGATGAGAGGATAGGAGGTTACTTAACTCATTCCTCATCCATTTTCAAGCTCATAGGAGATGAAAAGTGCAGGAATCCTCTAGAAGGCTCCAGAAGATAAGAATATTCCTAGAATCCTATGAGAATTTCACTCAATCTCGCCCAGCGTAGGTCAAAGTGGGCCAAAGTGCTTTGTAGAGCACCCTTGCATGGGCCTAAGTGCTCTGAAGAGCACCCTTGCATGGGCCTAAGTGCTCTACAGAGAACCCTTGCATGGGCCTACCTGCACTGGTCCCTCTAGGAGTCATTTCAGGATGTCTTCAAGCCATGAATCTATCAAGGAAGGAGGCATTCAAAGGGTTGACTTGTTTAAGGCATGTACCAACTAAAATTAGGGTTTAATGAGCACTAAAACATTGATCTAGATGATGCGAGTGATGTGCCCAAATGGATCTATAACAGCTGCCCCCTAAAGCATGAAGTCGAAAAATGTTAATGTCGAGTGAAAAGCTTTACAATGTGATGAGGAGGTTTCGAAGTGGAAGGTGACCTGCATAATTACAATACATATATCATGATTTTTTTATTTTTTCTCATAAATTGCTGAGGGAAGGCACATCCATGCTCAACATATAAGCTTTCATTACAAGTACATAGATAATCATCTATAGATATAGACCCATGATCGGATGACCATCAATGTAAAGCCATTGTATGGATGATTTGGTACTTTCCTGAAATCGCAGCCCGGATGGATGAAACTAGATCCTGGGTCTTCTATCTCATTCAATCATTCACTCAAGTACGAGTCTAACCATGTGAATATGTGATCTGAAATCGAACGCGAGGAGACACCGTTTGATTACCAGCTAATGATGTAAGTCATTAACAGACACAAGAGAAATCGCCGATAATGATAATGATCAATAAGGTACTACAGTATGTGCGAGTGGATGTTTTTATTTTCAAAATAATACAAAGTCTTTCGGTCGAAGGCTAGTCATGTCAACCTATTGCCAGAAGTGAGAAACTTGCCATTGATGTATGCAAGACTCAAGGTACTAGAAGGGTGTTTCTAAGTCAACTTCTTAGATAATGTGTCGATGTCAACAAGAAGCGACTCATCGTAGGAGGGCCTTGATGTATCCCACATCAATGAAATGAAACCAGTATAATGATTTTGGAGGCGGAATTTTACTGACAACACAAGGTTCAAGAATGGTGGTCATGAAAATGAAGGTTTATGGTATTGCAAAGGATGAATTTAAACTGGATGACTTCTCTTGAACATGTCGGTGACACTTGAATGAATTGGTAGCATTCACCCAAAAAAAAAGTCATGGATGGTATGATAGACCAACTGTATTATAACCATCAAGCTGATAACCCAACCCAAGTAGTCATGGTGATGAAGTGAAAGTGTCATGTTGAAGAGCGACCGACTACCATAAAGTGGTTTTCCCCTTTTTTCCATTTTCCCTAGCCATTGCCGACTAGTACCTCTTTATTTTTTATCAAGCTTGAGGAGGATAACATATGCTTGTTGTATAATTCCACCCTTTGGGTGAATCCATCGCTATGTGATGTTTGACGAGTCTAGGGAAGGTGAAACTCGGTCTTGTCTAGATGGACAATTTTGTCATTATTTTATGTTTTAATGAGTTTAACGACAATTATAACTCAGTACTTTTCATGTTTAGAGAGTTTGAAAAGGGACAAAAAGAAAACTCCACAAGTTCTTTTTCGTAAATTTGTCTCTCAAGTCTAAAAAAGCGTAAAATAATACGAGAGAGAACCTATTGACCATGTTCGATCAATGTATTCCTTCTTCGCAAATAATCTATCTCAGTCTAGGAAAGGGTTAAACTTATACTGAGCAGATGTCATTTCCAATCCATTAACGAGTTGAAAAGGACAAGCGCTTGGAAATATTTTCATATTTCGAGAGTTTGAAAAGAGCTTAAAGAGGACTCCACTTTGAGGAACGAGTGGTGTCTATGATAGCAACTGGTTTTGCTGACGTTGGAACTTCTCAAAACATGTTGATTTATGTGAAGAGGTTGGCTAATAAGACCACTTGTTGCAACTATTCGTTAAAAAGGGTAAAATAACCAAGTGAAAGCATATGATCAGCCAAACAGATAGTCACAATGGAAGGAGAAAATCCAAGGCTCATCTAATGGAAGAGGCTGATAAAATGGCAATCACGAGGGTTAAAATGGAGATGGGTTCATTTTTACACAAGCTTGAACCGTAGGGAACTATGTTTGGATTCAATTTCATGTTTACACAAGCATGAAATGAAAAACTATGCTTGGAACTAGTTTCATTTTTACACAAGCTTGAAACAAGGAAAAACTTTGCTTGAAACTAGTTTCATTTTTACACAAGCTTGAAACAAGGAAAAACTATGCTTGAAATTGGTTTACATGCCCCCAACATGATGAAAAGGAGAGTCTCCTGTAACCAGATGGAAGTCACTATGGTGAAGCAGGACAGTTATCCAACACCTTTTTGGCTTCGTCCAGATAGGGAAAAAGATGAATCGGGTGATTCCCTTCACATAACCTACAAGGAAACGTAGCTTTACCAGTAAGTGTGTGCCCCACAAGATTCATTACATTCACCTACGTAGACTACTTTGTGGCTATCAAGTGGATGGAATGAAGGTCCATTTACAAGATCAAATGAAAGACTTGACTAGGATTTTACTAGATCTAATCAAAACTTGAATTGCAACTTTGCTCCAAGGGTCCTTGTTCCATTTGTGAATGAGCTTGACACAAGACAAGGAACTCTGCTTAGATTCCTTGTTTCATTTTTTAACGAGCTTGACACAAGACAAGGAATTATGCTCTGCAACATGTTTCATTTTGTTAATGAGGTTGGCACAGTAGAAGAACTATCCTCATATTCCTTGTTTCATTTTTTAATGAGCTTGACACAAGACAAGGAACTATGCTCATGTTCTTTTTTTCATTTTTTAACAAGGTTGACACAAGACCAAGAACTATCCTCATACCCTTTGTTTCATTTTTTAATGAGGTTGACACAAGACCAAAAACTATCCTCATATCCTTGGTTTCATTTTTTAACGAGGTTGACACAAGACAAGGAACTATCCTCATATTCCTTGTTTCATTTCTTTTAACGAGGTTCACACAATACAAGGAACTATCCTCATGGGAGTTGTTTAATTTTTTAATGAGGTTGACATAGTAAAAGAACTACCCTCATAGAACCTTGTTTCATTTTTTAACGAGGTTGACATAAGACCAAGAACTGTCCTTGTGGGAGCTGTTTAACTTTTTAATGAGGTTGACACGGTAAAAGAACTATCCTCATATCGTTAGTTTATTTTTTTAATGAGGTTGACATAAGACAAGGAACTATCCTCAATTTCCTCGATCACGAATCATAAGAGGTCATGAATTCCAAAAGGTTCTCATGAGATGGGAGAACAATGCTCTCGAAGGGATCTGTAACAAGGAATCCATTAGAGAGATCTCGTTCCAATGCCCCCAGTACATAGTGTACAACATCACTGAATTGATCATTAGTTGATGTAAGCATGGAACAGGTTGCCACATAATTAACCCATGGTGGGGATGATGCCATTGGTACAAAAGGAACATTTAGGGAAGATGGTTAACTGGAAGCCATATTTGGACCAGGAAATGAAAGTTGGTCAATGGTGACAATTTTTCCTTCATGCAGGAAACAAATCACTCAAAAGAGTGTTGAAACAATAGCCCCCGTGTCATAAACATAGTCATGCCCAAGAAGTAAATTGTAATCTAAAGGGCTTGGTACTACCATCACATTCAAATAAATGATTTTTCCTCCCAAAGTAATAGGCAACTAAGGAAGGATCCCTAATGGTTGACTAGTTCCTATGTTAAAATCCAACAGATTCTGGGTAACTGGCACAAGTGGCGGCAAACCGAGCGCTTGCTAAGAAGTGGAGGAAAGGATACTCATAGATGCACCTTCATCTATAATAGTGCAAGATACAATCATATTACAAACTTGTACTATGATCTAGAAAGGCACATAAGAAGGAAGATGGAATCCTTCCAGTCGATTCCAATCGAAGGAAGTGACCAGACTACTTGGAAGGGGTGCCGTAGAAACGCGAGTATTATCCCCTTGTGTTACGAGAACGGGAGGATTTTCCTCCTATCTTAATGGAACAGGAGGGTTGTCTCCAAGCTCATTGGAATCTGAAGAAACAAAAAGAACCTAAGTGGTATCATACTCACTCTCTATGGGAATGTCAGGATTAACTGAAGGTGAAATCAGGTCAAATGTTTCTTTGACCTGTTGATTTGGGTTACGTATAGACTCGTAGGATTCACTTTCAGAGAGAGTGGGTTTGACCGACAATTGATTTGGGTCAGTCACTTTATCAACTAATGAGGTATTAAGGGATAGTCTCCTGTAACTAGATGGAATTCATTGCAGTGAAGCAGGACGGTTATCCAACACTTTTTTGGCTTCATCCAAATAAGGACAAAGGTGAATGAGGTGATTCCCTTCACATAACCTATAGGGAATCTTAACTTTACCCTTCTTTCCATGAACTTTATTACCACTAGTTGATGGTGTGTCACCAACATGATCTCCAGAAGTTGATGACACATGATGATGTGAATGGGAAGACCATTCTTCTAATATCTAAGGAATACCAGAACAATTTTGAAGAAGATGGTCTCCCACACAAAGTTGCATGGATATCGAACTTTGTGAGGCTTCACGAATGGTTTATCATCATATGTTGCATTCAAATCAATGATTGCTTGGTTGCCCCTCTGCTGAATTTGATTCTTCTTCTTCTTCTTCTTCCCTTTCTTTTTCTTCTTATCCACCTGGTTACTAGTACCAATAAGTGCACCAGGCAAAGAGGAAGAAGGGGAGGAAAAAACAATTGAGGAAGAAGGTAAAGGGTCAACTTTAGTATCAACTGGAGGTTGCTTTTGTCCAGTTGGAGGTGTACTTGATTGCAGAGAAATCACAACATTTTGAACCAAGGAGGTTGAAAACAACCATACTGGAAAGTCAATGGTAAGTCCCAGAAGGGGCAATGTAGCCATATAAGGAGCACTAATATTTCAAAAGTAGGAAAAGGACTAGGATTCCCATCTAAATGAATTCCTTGATCGGTGGACTCCAGATTTGTCACCATATGTCTCAACCTAAGATCAACCAAGGAGTGAGCGTGGAGGATGTTATCCATGATCAATTAAATTTATTTTAATCAAAGTAACATAAAAAAACAAAAGAGGGATAATCTAGGCAAAAGGTTTACCAAGCAGCTATGAACTGCAGAATACCTCCTAGCTAACCGAGAAGTACGCGCAGGCAATCTCCCCAAATGTTGTGTTTGGTGTATCATGGTGTACAAGGTGGCTGACTCGGTTACCTAAGGATGGATAGCAACCTAGTTTTGTCCTCCCATATATACCCAAAAGTATGTGGAGGCCCAATCCGCATTAGCATTGCCTATTGAAAAACCACACAATGAGAGCATTCCCATATACTTTACGTACTGTAACACAGCCCTATATACCCTAAGGTATGTGGACGAGCTAAGATATACTCATGTACGTGGAATGAGATATCACACTTGGGATGTATTGTAGACAAGTTAGCAACAACTGCTATGTTTTACGATGCCATAACACATCTCTAGCCTAGACCTCTAAATGTTTTCCGTTAAGTGACAATGTTCCATTAGGTAAATCCATATAAATTTAAAGTTGATCTTCTTTAGAATTTTCCTTTAAAGGTTCACCACATGATGTATGTTTGCAATTCCTAAAATGAAACTAATGTGATAAGCATTATTTTCATTCAATTGAACAATGAAAACCTTAGCTAGTAGGGATAGAGCAATCAGATCTTTGACAAAGAGCAAAGAGCACACCTAATGCATTATCCCTATCTATTCCTAACAAGCATTCACAAACTATAAGATGAAAGATGCAAGTTTTTCTTTTCAATTTCCTTAATGTTAAGATGAACAAAAGGAAACTAATGCACATACAGTCAATCAATCTTTTTGTAAGAACAAAGACTTTACGACAGTTCTTTTTTGAAAGAAATGAAGACTTTTACAACACTTTCTTTTGAACAAATATTAATCGACTATAATCTAACTTTGACAATGGATCGATAATGACAAAGAAAAAACTTAAGAAACATTAATCAACCAAGTCAAAGTAGGGCTAGAAAGAGGAAATACAAGTTGATTTCAAAGATACTACAATCATTGATCTTTCAACATACATAAACAAAAGGAAAATTGTAGAAAAACCCAATCCAAAGGTGAAAATTTTCCTTAATGTGGATCGTCGCAGGTCAAAGAGGGCCTAACTACGTTGCAGAGCATTGTCTCTCACTGAAGGGTGCTTTGCAGAGTACTGTCCCCTGACCAAGCCTGCGCTGATTCCTCAAAGGCCACTCAAGAGTCATCTAACCTCAATTTTTTTACCAAATAACACTTCAACAAGGCTTAAATACAACGAATGAAAGGAAGTAATGTCTGATAGAGTGTCATAGGATGTGGATAAGCTACTTGGAATGATAATCATTCCCTGATGAAGTCGCCAATTTGTTTTCAAGAATTTGGTATCTATGGATAAATATTAATTCCCTAGATAAGTAGCCATATCTATAACGACAATTTAAAGAACTTTAGCCTTTTCCTATAAGAAATAGATAAGATAAAGAAGATGAGAAGACCTACTTGCAGTTCCTCTTTCCTCTTGTCTCCTTTGTATCGATCCTGCTGCTCCTTCCTATACTTAACACGTTTGAGAAGTACCTGTAACATCAACAGAAGACAAAGAGCCAATCACAACAAAAGATCTATTGAATACAAGTAAATGGAATGAGATACATTCACACATATAAGCATTCATATATCAATATTAGCATATGGAAAAAGGTGTAAATACTTTATTGAATAGAAAGAAGAATTACAACCATGAAGTCTAATTCGAAGTCACTCCTCCAGCTTTGGTTCCATCCACATCACATCATAAGGATGACATTCTGGCAGCATAACGAAACTTACAATAGTCTCAAATCTCAAAATAACATTATCTCCTTACAATTCATCAAAGTCCAACCCCTGATCACTTAGATGAGTGCTCAATTTACAGGAGGATGAAGGAGGTTATGTCATAAATGGGGGTATTGAATGGCCTTCCATACTTAGAATTAGTTTCCATGGAGGAAGGGATGAGAGGATAGGAGGTTACTTAACTCATTCCTCTAGAAGGCTCCAGAAGATAAGAATATTTCTAGAATTCTATGTGAATTTCGCTCAATCTCACCCACCGCAGGTCAAATTGGGTCTAAGTTCTCTGAAGAGCACCCTTGCATGGGCCTACCTGCATTGGTCCCTCTAGGAGTCATTTCAGGATGTCTTCAAGCCATGAAATTGTCAGGGAAAGATGCATTCAAAGGGTTGACTTGTTTTAAGGCATGTAGCAACTGAAATTAGGGTTTGATGAGCCCTAAAACACTGATTTGGATGATGGGAGTGATGTGCCCAAATGGATCTGTAACACACGTGATTTTCAAAATTTTAAAATTTTTATATTAAGGGCTTTACGATCATAAAGAACGAAATAATGACATGATTCACTAAAAAATTGTTGGAAAGAGTGTATAGAAGTTGTGTGCAATGTGTGACACCATTGCTTTGTGTGCCCTTCGAACGTGAAAGTGAACAACCCACATGCAATATCCTCAAATGGGATGTCATGCCTGTCATAGAAACCAAGAAAAAAATTTGTGTGCCTGAGAAATGTTATTCCACCCTCACCATTGAACCTCATTCTAGAAAATTCATTTAAAATGCTCATTGGCACTTCAAAATGTGTAGAGTCAGAAAAGCATGTCATGGTTTTGATTTGGAAAAAAAGCATGAAATATGTACAGAAATTCAAAATAGACTTTAAGGGATTGGATTGTTATATGGCCCTCCTTTTAGTGCCAGAAATTTTGATAGTGCTAGACCTACCAACATTCAGGGGATCTCCCTGATATGAAGTCCCAACTAGACCCCACATCATTTCGAGTAGGAGTCCCAATGATGTGTGGTAATGTAATTCCTTGGCCACGGTAGTGCGAAGAGGAAGGTATGATAAATTTGGGTGAGAGAAAGTGTGTGAACCTGTGGAGAGTTAAGTGTGATGCATGAAGGTTCTAACACACGGAGGGGAGAAGGGAGTGTGCCCCTTCGAAGCCTGTAATAGTACGCATCTTGAAAGGAACACACAAGTGAAATGACATAACAAGCTAAAATGCAGAATAGTCCAAAAGTTAAAGTGATCAGTTAATCCAACAACAAGCCTTCAATAGCATTCGTACAAAATCATACAAAGTATTTCACAAGCATATGTGTAAGTTAAATAACATATATTTCCAATACAACAAGAATAGTCCTACTATATTAACAACATATGCATGAAAGCATGTTGGCTCTTATTTTATTATTATAAGTGAAAGTTCCATCCATACATACACCATTAACGACCACTAGCCCCAATAATGGAACATTATAGTCAAGAACACTTTCTCCTCCAAAGAAGTATATTCATTATATGCTATGGAGAAGCCAAGGCTCTTCACAATATTCAGAAGCCTTCTCTAAGCCTAAGCTAGCCAAAAAGTCGGCTCCAAAAGCATGTTCTATGAGTTATGAGGTTCTATTTATAAAAATGGTGGGGTGACCCATGACATTCCCCTTTGTGACTCTTTGACTTCCCTCATGACTCTTGAAATTCTTCACTAAATGACACATTGCATTACGTGATGAATTTTCAGATTCCAATATTGACACTTCGAATTTCACTTACAAAATAATTACAAATAATATTACATTTTCCACATGTACCCATATAAGACACAATAGGGTATATACGGCCTAAAAAGACACAACACTATGTTTCTAGAGTTTTGGGAAAGTCTAGCTCAACAACCTCCACTTACTACTTCTTGGTCACATATCAGTGCAAAGATTAGTACCGTATGATGTTGTCACCAAACTACTTAACAATGTCTTTTTGGAAACAAACTCTAGCCTCCATGGCATCCAGCTATATTGTCTTGGAACTTGTGTCCAACTCTTTTTGAAGCATGAGCAACATTGTCTTGACCTTAACAGGACCATCGATGTACTTCTTCATGTCGTGTGTGCTCAGCTCCAAGTCTTCCCTGGTGGCTTCACATCTTAGCTGCTCCAAGTATTCATCAATCTCCAACAGGGCTTAGTTCTTTGGTTTAGCATTAGTGAGGGAACAAATTTATGGGATCTGGTGTTTTCTCACCAAGAAATCCAAGCTATTGTACAACCATGCATGTGAGGCTTGTGTGCTACCAATGAATGAGGTGAGTTGCTCATTGTTCTAAATCAACATTCAAACCTTCACTTTCTCCAGCTCTGTCGGTGACTTCATTTTCTTTTCTAAATCAAGTGGGGACCTTTTGTACTGCATTTTCCACTATTGAACATGGGCGACAGAAACATGTATGTTCTTGCAAGTTTGGAAAAACTCTTTTCTCCGTTCCTATACACCATACAAATAGACAAATTCTTTATGCACGATGATAAATTCATCATAGAGCTTCTGCATGGTATCACCAAGTAGTGATACTTCAACAAGCATTGTTGTCCTCTTCTCCACCAATGCGGAAACTATATTCTATGTTGAT
Organism: Pinus taeda; assembly: GCA_000404065.3. Taxonomy (NCBI): domain Eukaryota; kingdom Viridiplantae; phylum Streptophyta; class Pinopsida; order Pinales; family Pinaceae; genus Pinus; species Pinus taeda. Next base: position 18,922 of record APFE031522849.1, on the reverse strand, counting down.
GTTTGGGGTTGTTCTGCCTCTTTCCTAGCAGCGTGAAAATTCTTTTCTAGTTCCTCATTCTCTATTGTCAGGTATTGAACATTTGAGCTTGTTTCTCTTGCATAGGCCAAGTTGGCTTGGGCAATGGAAATTGGATGCTTCCTGGTGTCCGACAATATCACCCTTTCCTTAATGAATCTAATTGATGCATGATCATTAGAAAAGTTCTTCCTCCGCTCTTGTGAAATCCTCTTCTGGAACTCATCAAATGATAAATTATACACATCCATGACTATATCATCATCAAGGAGAACAACATCTCCTTTCTTGCTTGAGGTTAGCTCTGCTACTGTAGGTGGTGGAGACCAAGAAATGACCTATGGTGCTTTCAACATCAAGTCAGTGTCTTCCCTCTATGGTTCATGTTCCAACTCCATGTCTGTCACTTCAATCATTTGCTCAATATATTAAGCAAGCTCTTGATCCTACATCTCTTCACCCTCTTCCTCAGTTGCTGGTTGTTCCAATTCATCAACTTGTATCGGTGTTGTTTCCTCTATCATCAGGCCTTGCCTTTAGTCTTTTTCCTATTTTTTCTTCTCTTCTCGTTCTCTCCTCCTCAACTCCTATTCATCCTTCAAATTCTTCTCCATCTCCTGCAACTTCAGTTCTTCTTCCTGCAACCTCTTCTTTTCTCTCTTCATCTACTATGCTCTCTTCATCCTTTGCTCCCTCTTTTCTTCTACTTCCAAAGTTGTTTTTCCTATAATAGGATATGCCATCATTTTGTAGCTTTTCTCTCCCTCTAGATCATCAATAACCTTCCTCTTTCCCTTGTCATGCACTAGATTGTTGCCTTCTGTGAATTTTATTGTTGCTTCCATAGCTAATGTTGTGTGTAGAGAAGCCTTCCAAGTTCTTGCTATATTGACTGTCTCATTGAGTCTAGAGGCATTGTAGCAGTACCTCCAAGTATCCTCCTATGGCCAATAAAATGTTTCGTGGATCCATGGAAAGCAAAATTTCGTACAGTGATCTTTGAAAATACCATGGGGTTCATATAGATTATAATCCTTGGTTTTGAAATCAAATTTCACTATTTCCTTAGCTTCAACATCTTTATCATTCAATATATTAATCTTATATAATTGATCTACAAAGGAAGAGTTGGCCATGGTGCTTTCTTCTTCTTATGCAGTCATGTTGAGAACCCTGTAGCAAGGTGGTATGAAAGTTCTTGAATGATCAGTTTCTTAATGGCATACCTTTGTATGACATGCAGAGGCTTCTCTTCAGCAAACACTCTGATGAAGGTGCCATCTGGTGAGGCATACCAATTTGTAATGCTTACTATCACCTCCATTGCTTCTCGAGAGACACGCAAGGTGGATATTTCTCAAATATAAGCTTACATAACGGGATGATAAAGTAGTCAATTAGCCTTTCCATCACTCCTCGATAGCTCCAGTCAGAAAGCAACTTGCAATAGATGTTCACAGAAGTCTCTTGTGGTGTCCATGTCTAGCTCATGCCAAGGAACTGGTTTTAAGAACATATTGCATCCAGTAAGTGTGCAGGCATGTAAAACCATGCTTGCTCATTCTTGGGAAGATTCCAAGCCTTAGCTACATGAGACTTTAATGGTTGAGCCAATAAATTTGACCAGTTGAATGGCCTTAAATCACTTACCAACTAGTGGAGTAAGATTTCTGACCCTTCATGGAAGGTCCTGTGCTCTCTTGACCATACATTCTGCAAAAAAAGATGATCAAGAAATGGTAATCCTTTTTGACGGACTTTGTCTTGTAAAGGGTGGGTGTCTATCTGAACTTCAACGACTCTTTCACCTAGCACTTGACAATGTCTCTTATGTTCACATAGCTATGGGTGTCATAGAAGATTGATTCCATGCACTTCACCAACTGGGGAAAGTGATACATCTGCTGAAAGTATTATGCTCCTAAGGTGGCAAGCTCCTCTCGCTGGCATTGCTCAATGTCATAGTCTGTTCATCCAATCTAGCTGATGATGTTCACACACGAGAAGGCAGGATACCTGCATGTAACCTTGAATAACCCTGACCAATGGAGGCTAATATAAACATGTCAATCTTCTAAGTCTGCCTTAAATTACCCTGCAAAAATGTCTTTGATCTACTACCATGTCAGTTTTTTTTTCCCTTCTCAATAAACAACAGAGTATTTGCATAGACTAGTAAATCAACTGATATCTACTCCACTTCTTCCCAAATAGTACTCTCAACAGTTTCCTTTGATGTAGCTCTCTTGGATGCCATGTTGTACCTATGGGACAAAGAGGACACTCATGGCAAGAAAATCTCAGCTAAAAACCAAAAGAAATTCAAGGAAATTTCAAGCAACAAGTCGGGCACTTGATGGGAAGGATTGGCAATTTTACTCAACAAGGGTGACTAGTTGACTATGGGAACTATGCACTATGCAGTCCCAACATCTAGTGTGGGATCTTGATGAATGGAACTGCGCAATGTGCAATTCATCTTGGGCCAAGGCCTAGAAGAGACTAAGTATTGCGCAGACTTAGTGGCCAAGTTGGGAGGCTCGCTCCTGGAACTGCACATTGCACAGTTGGAGTCAACCCAGACTACACTCTATGAAATTCCAAAAGCCAATCCAATGGCTTGAGTCTCCATATTGCTTAGTGCAAGTTGTCCAATGCGAGATCCCTACAAGGGCACCCAAATCTACCCAAGGGAAGTGTGAAAAAAAAGTGAATCTAAAAAAGTGGCGAAAGATGATGAAAGCAAAACTCACCCAGAAAAGCGACGATGATGACATCGAAGGATCCTTGATCTCCTTAGGAATGCTATAGATATAAGATCGAGTGTGAAAATGAGCCCTAGCAGTGTTGATTAAATAGATTTGGATAAATTAAGGTTTATGATCCATATGCATAAAATTAAGGAAAAAGTGACACTTGGCAGAAGTTTCTAAAAGTAACGCAAGTGTCTCCTTCAACATACTAAAAATAGATCCCTTTTTTTGGGGATTTTTTTTTCTTTTTGCTTTTTTCTTTTTCCAGGAAAACATACCATGCACACTGCGCAAAAACACAACACAATTCTAAGAACTAGGCAACTTTCTAGCTTAGTTCACTGCACCACTTTTGAACTCAGTGAGGGCTGCACAATTTTTGGGCTTGGTTCGAGGATTCCCCCACATGACTACGCATTTTCTGATCCCAAGGCTCACTGGCAGTCAGGACTATGCAATTCACAACAACAAGGCTAGTTTCCCTCAAGAATTGCAGTTTTTTGGGGCAAGCCTAGAATTGTTGAGGGACTAAGTCAGGAGATCAACTTATGGGTCAGAAAATCAACCAAGTGAGAAAACACAAGCCAAAATTAAAATTATAAGCCTCAGTCGAAGCATGGATACCTAGATCAGTGCAAGAAGAGTTGTTATGGTTTAGAATGAAGGATCCAAAATCGAAGATAGGAAAACTTTTGGAAGGTGGTTGTAGCCGCTACTGCAAGTGTTTTTAAGAATACCATACTTACTTTATCATATTCCAACATAATGACAAGGAGACTCTCATTTGTGCCACATGGTGGGCTACAAAATTTATCCATATGTGGGAGACCATCTTTATGGGAAGGGAAAAGGAAAGGTGGTCCCATGTCTTCATCCTAGGGAGATAACCACAGTTTAGGGTGCATAATCTCATTGTTCCATGTTGGAACCCATATTGTATACTCAACCATATGAATAATGAAGGAGGAGTGTGTTTCTTCACCCTCTTTGTACCTCCAATGTGCAGAAATTCCAAACTCAGCTTGTTGATGCATTTCTTTAGTCTGTATTCATATTTCAACATCATCCCTAAAAACAATAGTATGCAAAGACTGATACCTAAATATTTTGGAGCACAACATGTGTTAGGAGAGTAACCCAAAAAATCCCAATGGTTTGCGCCTAACCTAATATACACATGATGTAACTTCAATAGAGCAGAATGATGTGCTATGCTTGAATAATTAAAATATACTACTCTAGTTGGTAAACACTACTATTCCCATTAATTTTTGGGTGCTTAACATAATCCTTTAGCTTCCAAGGAATACTTGGCCACAAATGGTGAGTAATCCATAGTGTAGAATAACAGTCAACTTCATCTAATAAAATCAACCAAAGACCACATAGTTCATGGATTCCATCAATTCTCTACTTATTCCTGACAATGGCCAATGAACTAGAGTGAATCAATAATATATTTTATAATTAATTAATATGGAAGCTTGTAAAGTAAGTGGTTACTTACAAAACATTTTGCACAAAGAATAGAGAAATCCTACTTCAACAACTTCTGGTGAATGTTGTATAGGCTCTTAGGTCTTCCACATAAATCAAAATAAGATATTTTTTTCTTCTTCAAATATTTATCCAGCTTTTGGATTACAGAGATGATATTTTCTTCCTAAAGCCTTCAACAAACCTAGAAGAAACCTCTCCATGCTCCCTTAGATTCAAATATTTGAAGCAGAGGTCCTCTAATTTAGCTTTCCATCTCCAAATTCCAAGTCGGTTGGCTAAGGGAGAAAAAATATCTAGTTTTTCTCTTGCAGATTGTTGTCGCTTTGAAAAAGGTAAAACTCCCAAGGTTCTCTTGTTATGCATTTTATCTTCCAATTTGACCAAGACTACCCTTACATCCATCATTACAAGAAACATTATGTGGAGACACTCTGCTTCAACAGTTTTACTTTCTTTGTTGTTGTCATGGGAAATCTTATTGAACAAACGTATTCTAGACACCTTCCAACATGAATCTGAGCATTAATTAAAGGTGTAAAAATTAAATAACTTAAACATCCACAAAAAATGGACCTAACACCAAAAAAGGAAAAGAATATACAGGGGAAAGGGACATATACAAGAGGAATAAAATTTTTATTAAAACATTAATACTATACTCTTAGTTCCTCTCTCGAATATGAAGAGACCCAAATGGAACACATGACACATTTTCCATAAATGATTAAAATAAAATGAACTATGTATTAAATGAACCTAGCAATGGATATTAATCACAACAATGCATACCCCTTGTACTAAATCTGCCACTTCATTTCTAAAGATGTCAAACAACCCACCATAGCTCATATATGTATCATCAAGTGTATCATGGAGCAACCCAACAACTACAACAACCTCACTTGATCCAATGGTTGCAAGAAAAATTTATGTCTCCACACAGTTCCTTAGGTATGGATAACTAAAGAAAATCCCAAACCTTCCTATCAAAGAAGAAACACGATATTTTGGATACATGGTAGATGAGATTGACAAGAATTCAATACTGTCAAATTCATGCTCTCCTGAAAATAATTTGATGACCAATCCACAAAAAAATAATCTTGATGTTAATTGGCTCCCAACAACTTGGACTAATTTGTAACATATAGAGATGAGTTATAGACACATTTAGAAAATTTAGACATAGCTCAAGACAAACTAGAAAAATATTTGTTGTTATAGATAACACTCATGTATCTCATCTAGATATTTTGAAGTGGATTAATGAACAAAATATATAAAATATGTATTTGATGCTTCACTCTTTTTAGTCATTTTTGTCTACTAATCATTTTTTCATAAGGGGATTTTGCATCTCTCTGCTTAACACTCCCCGTCATAACCCCAAGGGTTCTTGTGGATAACCTACTTTACTATTTTGAGAGACATTGAATGTACCATCCCATTTTCATTTTGTAAGAGATGGGAAGGTGAGTGAGGATTTTTTTTTACTGGTGGTCAGTTAGTCTTTTCACATTTCATCTATTTATCCCTCATTCTGTTTCCATCTTGAAAATATTAAAGCAACATAGGAGGTTTATTTTGGTGAACTTGAGAAGTCAGTCTAAGGAATTGTCATCTTGTGAATTATACTTTCAAGGTTGGTCGTGCAAGGCTTTCTATTTTAACTATTTGAGTTACTCTTTTATGTCGAATGTTTAATCAATTAGATAGATTTGATTCTTGTTAATGTTTCTTTATGGAAATATTCTTAATTAATAAGTTTGGGATTAACTAATCTATTTTGTATATTTTCTTCTCCTCTTTCTCCATTCACCCAATTTAGTAAGGCACCAGTGAAATTTTTACTCAGAACCATAAAAATATTAGTTCTAATTGTTAGCATGATTAGCCCAAAGTAACAGAAACTAGCTCAGGGAATTTGGCTATTTTATTGTTGCTATACCCAAGATATCCTTGGTGTTTCTATTCTAGATTACTAATAACCTATTATCCAATATTTTACATAAGGATTACACATGTGATTTTTCATCATTCAACTAGGTAGCATAGTGATTCTAGCTTTCCAACAGTTGGGTATATGTTAAGCTCTATTGGGAAAGGACACTTTTGTGAAAAAAAATGAGGCATGATGCCAAAGTAAATGATATACTCAAATGAATATTACATCCTATAAAGCCAGAGGAAAACCATCATCTATGGCATCTATGGAAACAAAGAAAGTTGTAGGAGGGACAATTGAAATACATATCTGCTTGATATATAAATTGTGATGAGTGCAGGAATGAAGTAGGTAGCAGTATGAAGGATAGTTTCAGAAGTTGAACATTAGATTTCAAAATTGTTTTCCTCAAGTTCATTCCCCTAATGGTGGAAATGATTGGATATTTGAGGATGAAAAGGAAAAAATCATTAAATTGTTGGAGGAATATGAGATAGGGAAATACATTGGAGAACCATGTGAATGTATATGGGACCATAATATGCCATTCTCCCACCACAAGGTTGTGAAAACAACCTTGGTTATGGGAGTGGAGAAAAAAAAATGATAGGTTGTTGAATTTACTATAGGAATGTTAAAGTGAAGGTTTTATTGCAATAAATCAGACAACGATAGGTTTCACAAGGGTAGCTTGATTACTTAGCCTTGGATATTCCCAAAGCTAGGGAAAGGCTTGAAAGTTATGTTGAATAGGAAAAATTGGATGGATTGCTTGTCCCATATTTCACCTATGACACAAAATCGGATCCCACAGAGTGAAATGGGGACATGTCTTCATGAGATCATATATATTTCCATGCCTCCCTCCATATGGCCAACAAAACTAGTGTCAGTAAATGACCAAGTATTGTTGTAGGATTCATCTTTGTCGAGATATTTGGAAACAAGAACTGGATTTCCATTTAAAAATGTGTCAGAACTAAACTCTAATATTTTACAGTTAATTTATATGTTTTGGTCAATAATCTCATGGTTTTCAATAAAAGAAGCCAAAATACACTAATAATGACAATTTAAATTAACAATAAATAGAATTCCATGCTATAAGTGTACAAAAGATTCTTTAACACACTAGGGATTAGTTTTCTGAAATGAGAAATCAAATGCAAGGAGGAACAATTGTTGAGGTGAAAGTAACAAAGATATAGTACAAGGAAATGGTAATGTGGCCATACTTATACCAAATGGTGTTTTCAAAAAGGTACAAAAGTCTTGTATTTTCCCAACTTCAGGCACAATCTGTTGTGTACAAGTCCAATCACAAAACAAAACATAAAGTAGAGCTTGCTGAGAAGAATTGTCTCCATCAATGTTACACCAAGTTTTAGGGGTAGGGGGACAAGAAGAAGGGGTTTGGCGATGGCTAGAAGGTACCCCAAAATTAAACAATGGACAATGGAATGGGGGCAGGAATAAAATTAAAGATACAAAAATTACTATTACAAATTAAATATGTAAAAGCCTAAAACAATGAAAATTTCAAGTGCACAAAGTGAAGGAAATTCAAGTGCAAGTAACGTATAAACATACATGATAAATTATGAGTGATAATATTTACAATTCCACATGAAACATAAACCAATACCATTAATAAATCCATCATGTGGTAAAAGGAAACTAGTCAATATGCAACCAACACCATTCATAATTGCATCAAATGATAAAATACAGGTAAACAATATGAAACCAATACCACCAACTACTGTTAGAACTATAGAAGTAATGGGCATATACATACTTGTTAGATTTATAGGTTAATGATTAATCATAAGAAACCGAACAAATTGTATTCAAAAAAATGAGACGGACAAAGGAATCATCTGCTAAGCAAATGACTTCACTTTCGAATAACATGTAGAGTGCTAAAATATTTGTTAGATAAACTAAAGGAATTTAGGCAACTCCATCGAGGTAAACTAAAATACAACGGTTTTCAGCATTTCAATATAAATGATAATGTGGAAATCAAACCTTCTTAACAAATAGCTCACCAAAGTAGTACGTTTTCTTAAGTAACATCTCCTATATACCTAGGAGAGCACAAAATGTTGCAGCAACCTGAGACTTTGTTGAAGGTTTTTAAGAATTGCTTAATAAAGAATATATGTTGCCTTCAGAAAAATACTAGGAAAGTGACTTGAAATTATTAGCTTCTGTAGTTTGGACAATATTTTTATTATCCTATAATAAAGTGATATTCCCAATAAACCTCTAAAAAATGGGGTCTTTACTATTAATCAAGGTGACTCTAGAGAATGGATCTTCACTATTAAGCATGGTGACTAGTATAAGATTACAATCTTGAACTCTATATTTTGTTTCCAATATTTGTTATTTACAGACAACTCTAATAGTAACACCATTGTTTTTTCCTTCCTTTGTATCCCATGCTAGCACACCTGAGGGAATGCTAGATTTTTTTTCACTTTTCATCAAGCACACTTAAGAGGAATTAGTTTTGATAGGTGGCATTTAGACATTCCTAAGACATTTGAGGGAAAGTTTTCCATCCTCGAGGATATTTACATCACCAATTTTTGGGATGTGGGTAACATCCCAAAATAAAAAGATATGTTCCCAATAGTTGCCTTGTACCTCATGGATAGGGAAAGACTAAAGTCTAATCCAACCCACGTTCATTTTGCATCTGATGGTAGCTAGATCCATTCAAGGTGGGATGGAAATGAGCATAGATCCACCAATTTCTCCATAAATGGATGCATCCTTTAGGGGTGGGACACATCCTTAAGCCAACTAGGTCCCATCCAAGATAAAAGAGACAAGGATAAAAAAGAATCTCATGCATACATGAGCATGGACTATATCATTTATTAGTAACAGAAATAGAAGAGTGTGGTCTTGTAGAAAGACACATTATAGAAATTATTTCATGAAAAATATAGACATTTAAACTACTATAGTTTGCAATTTCTAAATAAATCAAAAATGGTTTGATTATTTCCTATAGGATAGGAAAATGACAATAGCTATGAAACGTGTGCATTGGGAAAATAACACGGAGAGTAGCTTGAGAAGATCCAATGGATAGATAATGACATACTTGAGTTTGTGCATAGTAATCTATGTGGTCTGATGAGGATGACATCTCTTGGAGGCACAAAACACTTAGTGACTCTACTTTATTGTACAAGAAAAGTATGGGTATATATATTGAAAGATAAATCAAAAATTCGAAGGACTATATTCTAAAAAAAATCAAATGATTAAAGGAAAAAAATGAAATTAAATCGGGCAAAAGGGATCAAGACATTTTGCAAAATCTAAGGCATCAAAAGACAATTTACTTTAACATACATTGTAACAAAATAAATCCACCGAGAGACAAAAGATTTAATTATTATTGAAATGGCATGTTGTAGCTTAAAATTAATACTATTTCAAGTGGATTTTAAGATGAGTCTACAAACATAACTATCTATCCACTAAATAAAACCTGCTTAGGAAATGCATGTTACAACACCTAAGGAAGCCTTTCCTAGAAGAAAACCTTAAGAAGATAAATTTCATTACTTTGCATATAAAAAATATGGATGTATTCCATTTGAAAAGAGATATAAATTTGATTATAAAAGCATAAAATTTATTTTTGTAGGTTATATTAATATATCCAAAGCATAGATTCTTTGATCCATAAAAAGGAAGCAAATAAATAGTAGAGATGCAATATTCCACAAAACTTCCAATATTGTTTCCCAAATGAAGAAGTTATAGTTGGGTGGGCTAGCTTGAGTTGTTGAGTGCTTTGAGATTCAGGAAGAAGATGTCAGACTCAATTCCTTGAGTTGGTTGCCTATGTTGTGTGCCTCACTCAATGTCCCTACAAGGTCAAACACCATAACTAGTGTTGATGGGTTTATGTTAGGTACCATCCACAAAATGCAGAGAAGTTCTAAAGTGTTTCCCTGTGAGGTTGCCATGGAAAAAAAATCAAGTTCTAGCACCTGTGGTAAGTGCCAAAGATAAAGGAAAATAACTCATGGAAAAGAAAAAGGTGATATAGAAGATGAAGTAAGTGCTCTGCTACACAATGAAGTGACCTCAAGTAGTGAAAATGCAACAACATAAAAAATTCCAAACTAGTATTTAAAAACATTGAAATACTCCAAAGAGCCAGATCCACAAGAAAATATGGATGATGATGTGAGGAATAGGTATCAACAACAATTTGAAGTGAAATAAAACTAATTTCAAATTTTTTATTAAGTGTTGATGAAACCACATCATATAAAGAGCCTAAGAAAAAGTTTAAATGACAAAATACACGATGAAGTGACCTCAGGTAGTGCAAGTGAAACAACATCAAAACTTCCAAAGTAGTATTTACAAACATTGAAAGACTCCAAAGTGCCATATCCATAAGAAAATATGGATGATGATGTCAGGAATAGGTATCAACATCGAGTTGAAGTGAAACGAAGTCGAAACCTCGCAACACAAATATGAGAACAATAATAATGCATGGTAAAAGAAATATAAGAAAATAAAACCCAGAATGTGCAATATATTCAACATGAAATAATTATTATCAAACTCATATGGTTTGTATGACAATACTTGTAGATAAAATTGTACAGCTAAACACTACTAATAATTGAGGTATACTACAAAATTTCTGAGAAGAAGGAAGAAGAGATGTGATTACCTGGACAATTTCGAATGATGAGCATTCTTAGGTGGGTTTCAAACCATTGATTAGTTGGAGTCTAAAAGGAAGAAGAATTATATTTTAACACATGAACAAGTTCCTATTCACCATTCCCAAGGGTTATAGTCTCAAACCTCGACTATCCAACCCACTTCGAGTTAGATTCTAAGTTAATTCGGAGTAAATCAAACAGGGAAAAAATAGAAAACTTGTTATTGTCAATTTGAAGGCTAGCAAACCTAAATCAAGCATGCATGGTCATGTTGTGCTATACAAAAACCACCCATTTCATAAAATTTTACTTTAGAAAACTATAATATGAAATGGGTACCTTTTAGATTAAATTGGTATTAACTTATCATTCCTCTTGTCATGCGGAAAGAGTTAATCTTAAGGACAAAACCAACCTCCCTAGAAGCCTAAGACTTTCTAGTGACAAACAAGAAAATTAAGAGCAATCCTTCTCTAAACATGCATTATCATACGAGAAACCAAGTGTTTTCGATCTTACCTGTAGTTAAACGCTGTTGTAGTAGTCTAGCCTCGTCGATCCAGATGAGCTCCTCCTTCACTTCGAAACCTGCATACACTAACAATCAAACGATTACATAACACCTGAATATCTCATAAAATAAAACATATTCAACATATAGACCAAGGAGTATATGAAACAATTCATTAACAACAAATCATTGAGAAGAATGGACTTATTTGTATTAAGGAAACAAAAAAGAAACCATTACAACCTGAGCCTTGGTGTTGTGCAAGTTCCTCCCACGGTCCAGCAAGAGTTTTCCTCTACTTTGACAAGCTCACCCACTTCCAAATGAAACAAGAAAGGATGGTAATCTCTCCTCACAAGCTTACAATGGAAGTCCTAATTCCAGCAGCATCTACCCTTTGGAATGTTCAGCTTTGAACTTCCCCTCCCCTGGCCCAATGCCTGTATTTATAGTGTTCTAGAGGAAGTTATTCAGTTCCAACATCAATGGGATACTCCCTCTTTTGGATGGGGTAGCTCCTCTCTTGATGGGATAAGTTCCTCTATCATGGGGATGCATGAACCATCTGGAGGCGCTCAATACACGTCAAACACTCTTCTAGAAGGCTCTAGAAGTGACCACAAGTAACTTTTTAAAGATGAAACTCGCGCCTTTTGACTTTACAGGGGTACGCACCCATCCTTTGGCTTACAGAGCGTACAAGTACGCAGGTACAGTGTGTTTGG
>APFE031522847.1:9295-27339 GCA_000404065.3 Pinus taeda | reverse complement strand
CCAACAAGACACCATCCACTTCCACATGGTAACGCCATTTCAACCATGATCACCACCATGCATACACACAAGTACATAGAGCATAAGCATAGAGAACACATATATGCAACCGAAGTGAATGCATGACTAACACACCACTCATCTAATCCAAGGGGTGAACCATGCTTTGATACCACTATGTAACTACCTCCTTCCACATTTACCCAAGCTACTCAGTCTAGTGGGGTAAACATGTGACAATAGGATACTATGATGTGACTCAACTCCCTATGTATAGTTAAGGAAGTGGAACTGATAGAACTAAACCAAACTGACCTTCCACACATGCTACAGAACCTCTAGGATCCACCCTACCCTTATAGGTGATAAACCCTTCAATAAACTGAAAATATCACCATATAACACCCTATTCACTCCCTTAATAAGCCATGCGTGTGACTATGGACCTATAATCACTTCCACCGTAAGGGAAAGCCAACAACTATGGACTTTCTCAGCTACTTCAATGCCAACAACCCTAGATTTTGTGCCACTTTTTCAGGGTTAGGAATAAGGCCACTTCCCATAACTCCATGAAACCTTCAAGAATTATAAATAACATCAAAACATGAGTATGGATGCAAAAATTTAATCAATGAACTGACTGGACCCCTATTAGCCATGACAGTCATTTCATCAAACGTGTCACAAATATGCATTCTGAAGATCATAACAACATATATGAGCATAGGGGTCTAATTCTTATTTGAGAATCATTAGGAAGAATTGATGCCTTATCACAATAGTTGCATTACCCACTATTAGGTCACATATTCATTGTTCATTCATTTACTAGGCAAAACATGATGAGAGCCATACATCAAAATTGCTATAAATAATTCTCATAACCAACATATAAACCATGAAAATAGCAAGGATACGACAACCATATAAATCACATAATAACAAGTACATTTTCCCATCAAATACAAGAGGAAACAAACTCTTATTAACATATGCGAAATGAAACCAAGTGGGGGACTTCCACGAACCACCTGACCATAGATTGGGTTGAAACAAATCTTTCTTTCAGCCAATCACCCCCATGCCATATTCCAAACATTAATATGGGATCTCATGGAACAAATCAAACAAAACCAAACCAAGGCTTCAAGAGGCCAAACCACCTCAACCCTTAACTAGTGATTCCACCTCTCAGTCAAACACCACTAACCATCAATAGATCGGTCTCTATCCAAGTTGTCCAAGGTTCCAGAGCATTTGTTCCAACCATAGATTCCAAGACTAGTAACTCAACCCACAGATGTTGTCGGGATTCCAAAGAGTTTCTCCAACCAGGGATTCCATGACTAGTAACTCAACCCACCAAGGTATTCTAGAGAGTTTTTCCAACCAAGGCTTCTAGAACTAGTAACTCAATCCAAGATGTTATAGGGCTTCTAGAGAATTTTTCCAACCAATGATTCTAGGAACTAATAACTCAACCCACAGCCAAAGGAACATGAGAACCGAACAAAAAAGAAAGGTAAAACCCACTATGCCATGGTTATGAAAGAAATAGAAAGGCTAGGAAAACCCACTATAAATCTAGGAAAACCTCCATGCCAATGAAATATTATAACCAAGACACCACATCCATGTGCCATGCATGCCAAACTAGCAAGGAAATCATACATGTAATTCAGTACCTGCAAGAAAAACCTGTTGTAGTTGTTAATCCCGATGTCCTCTTGCGCTTTTCTGCTCTTCCTTTGCCTTCTTGATCCAAATCCCAAGTATGCCACACTCCTCCAAAAATGCTCCAAGAAACATTTAAGTGTCCAAGAGTATGAGAGAGAGAGTAGAAAATGAGGGCTCCAAAACTAAACTAGCAAAAAACTACAAATTGATCACGAGAAGCCTTTTTATTAATGAGGCCACTATTTTCTTCAATTTTTCATTATTTTCCTTCATTTTCTTCCTAACATGAAACCTGTGACCTTTCACCTCCCTTTGCTCCTCCTTTCCATTATTTTGATAAATAAATCCCAATAAATGTTGCATACCTTTTCAAATTCGTTGCCATTACATTTTCCAATTTACTTAGCCATTAATTAATCACAAGTGATCCCCATCACTATGTTTTTTCCCAACATTCATCTTGGAATATGTGTTCCATGACCTTGGTTATTATCTCGCCTTTATTAACTTTATTACATGGATTTTTAACTAGGGAAATTACATCAATCTGCTTGATGTACTCATTAGCATAATAGAAATACTCATATGATATATACCCCTCTGTCATAGACCCCTCGGGTTTTACCCTTTGTCAAACAAAACCTTTCAATTTCTTCATGTACCTCTCTAAGAATAACATCCAGTGACAAGAAATGAACCCAACTAATCCAACCTCATCTACTAGGTGAATTAGAAGATTAACCTGCAAGTCCATGAAACTCTTCGGAAATTCCTTTTCAAACATACAAAAAATCTCAGCTATATCTTGATGCCACCATGGAATGCTAGCCATATGATTCTCCTTTGATGTGATCCAACGTACAAATGCATATAATTTAGATATGGCACGTCATAGGTCTTAGCGAAAGTCATGGTTCACACACCCACACACGAGAAGAGGGTAATGACACTGCAAAATAAATAATACATTATACAACAATTTTTTTTATAAAATACCCCATTACATAAAAACAAAAAATAATAAAATCATGTTTTTGACATACGTACGCTTAGAAGGTTCAAGTAGTCATGTGATTTCAACCATGACAAACGGGCATCCACATTGAAGCAATGTCGTAATGAAGACCCATATAAATAAGGCACCCTCACATTCATTATAACTTCCTTTGAGAAAGAAATACCATATTTATTAAAAACCCAAAGGACATCACCTTCTTTGAAAGACCAAGAGGGGCCAACCTCTCCTCTAGTTTCTTGTCTTGGCCAATGTTTCTTTTTATCTTTTGAAGAAATAATATCTCTTCTAAAAACCAATGTTTCACTTTATTTCGATGATATGTGCCTCCATAAAGAAGACGAAATATTTTTAAATATATGCATGGGATCTAGTAAGTGGGTAATATTAAGTTGCTCCCAATATCAGAGCTCATAAAACACAAATTTCTTTTTCATCCCAATGGGTAATTTCTCAACATAGGTGTCGAAGAAATCTAGATCGTTGAACATAGGCTCCCCATTTGAATCTAACATTTCTGCAAACTCCACATTTCTGCAAACTCCTTCTCCTTCTCTATCTCATATGGTCTAAGCCATTTAGCTGGTGTAATTATTGCAGGCCTTTGGATTTTATTTGGTTTACCATTTAAAATGGATGTTTCTCTTCTGTAAGGGTGTTCTTCTAGGAGGAATACCCTCCAGTAGTCATAAACTTGATTTCGTAGGTGGTCGAACCACTTAGCCTTCAGAGAAGGTCCACAACATTTACATCCATGCTACCCTTTTGTTACAAGACCTATGAAATTATTGTATATAGGTTGACACATTAGTGACCATGAAGATCTGAAACAATTGCAATGAATTAAATTAATATGTGAAACAATATGTTACTAAACAAATTAATAAGAATGTAATTTACGAAAGAAAACTCCTAAACCTAGATTATCAAGTGTGGTGTAAGAACATATGCCATATAATATAAAACTCACCTCTGTTGTGATGGGTCTTGATACATCATACATATGTATCCCTTCCCATAATTCCTTAAATTCATCTATCAATGGTTGTAAGTACACATCGATATTCTTCACTTCTCTTCTACTAGGGACTATGAGAGGCTACATAATATGTTCATTATTTTTGGAAAACCTTGGGGGGTATTGTTATTGATCACTACTATAGGCCAAACATAACAGTTGGTGTTTTGGAGGGAATATGGGTTGACGCTATCCATGGATATGTTGAGTCATAGACTTGGCACTTCATCCTTAAACTTTTTAGGCCATTTATCCTCTATATGCTTCATGGCTATTGAATCTACTGGTATTCACATACCTCATGAATCAATTCTATGTGAGACATACCATCCCTGAAGCATAGCTAATTATTTGCAAGGAAAGTGTCTTTGAATCCTTGGCATTATAGGCATGTTCCTCAATATATTATGAGGAGGATCATGTGATTTACCTGTTTTTTTAATTACGGTACCTTCCATGCCCACATTTTTGACATATATCTTTGTTTGCATATTCTCCTCTATATAGAATACAATAATTCTAATATGCATGATATAATATGTACTCAAAACAAAACATTTTTGACAACTTCTTTGCCTCTTTGCAGCTACCTCACAAGAAATTATCACTCGAAAGAACCTTATCTTTGAATATCCCATAGTTGGTGGGGAATATAATTGTACAATTTCAATATTTAACATTCATAAAATCAACCATTTTTAAATTTGGTTGTGTGACAAAATATAAGGAACTTGATCGATCATGCAAGTCAATTACCTCAATATTGTTGAGGAACATGCATTTGATGTGCCAAAAATTTATTTTGCATTTTACAACAACATAATTGTCCCTAGATGAGTAGAATTTGACTTTCCGCCAAGTCCAAATTGTGGGGTGGTTGAAATAAATTTCATGCTTTTGAATAAGGTATTAGTGATATGAGCATCATCCCCCAGCTCATAATTTTGGAATGCATCTAACAACATTGCCTCCATGGCATTTTTATCCCATAAGTAATCATCCATACCAACCTCCATTTGATTGGCTTCATTTCCAACTTGTCATGAAGAACTACTATTCCTCTAGACATTCCTAATTGGTGAATCTGGACGTAGTGGGAATTCAATAGATGGTTGATTCAACCATTCTTTTTATGCTTCCTCTCGAAGTCGTTCTCTTAATGAAACATTCCCTCAATTCGATGTTATAGTGGGGTGCTCCGAAATATGGTAGGTGGATCGTTCATCATCACTAGAATCCTAATTTAAAAAAATATTTAGTGTCATTAGTACAATATCAACTGTATTAGTAAGCATCACAATGCAATTGGTTTGTTCAAATTTCAGTATACCAAAAAATTATTATCATCGTTCATCTAGGATTGCAGCTATAATATTCCACATTCCATTTGGAAGGGTTAAGAGGATTTCCATTTTCATCTACCAACTACTTGTGTTATGATGCTCCTGATAAGAGCTTCCAACATTTTTTAAAATAATATGGAGTAATATTTTCTGGATCTGAAGTCGATTCTGAATCTGGATCCTACAAATAATTTTCATACATTTTTATTCAAATTTACATCGGTTAAAAGAAATCAATTAGATAATCAAAATATAAATAAAATCCGAACTTACTTGATATGGAAAGGGAGAACTCCGCTAAGGACTTTGATCAACTATATGGAATGAGATGTAATTTGAAGAATTTGTGTTAGATACCTATAATACTAGTGTATTCCCATTGTTTTTATTGTTATTGGAGCCCTCTATTGTTATTTTGTTCCCATGTATCCCCCATGTTGGTATTGTTGTGTCCCCATAAAAGCCCATTATTTTTATTGTTGTGCTCTTACATTATTATTTTTAAGTAGGCTCTGAGTATATTGTGACCCCTTAGACTCATATATATACCAAAGAGGTATTGTCATTTGGATCATCAAATAATTGTTCATTTATGTAACGTAAAGGAGGTTTCCCCCTTGAAATGGATAGTTTTTAAGTCGTTGATATATCTTTTCTTCAGCTTTGTTAGTTGGTTGCATAAAATTTGGTATCAAAGCTTTGGATTCTAGGGTTTCGCTTCATCACACATGACATATTGGAATTTTCACTATAACTTTGTTTCTATGAGGCTTCAGAAGCTGAAACTTCGACCACGTCGAGATGAAATATTGGTGAACTTCATGTATGAATTTTAGATCTTGGTTCGCTATATTTTTGGAGATATTATTTGAGGAAGTTAGGGTTGTTGCAAGCTCTAGAAGTCCATCTCAAACAAGTGACCTAGAGAAAATCGTCATAACTTTCTCTCTGAGCATCAGATTTGAAATTTGTAAAACAGAACTAAAATTACATGAAATTTTTTTTTTTTGTATCATTTTCAGTTCTGAAGGTCAAAAGGGTGACACCTTGCACTCCATAAGAGTTTTCTCTACTGAACGAGTCTATAATCAAGTCATCGTGGTAGATTGGGCATAACTCTTTGTTGAAGAATCCAATCTCATCCTGAATTATGGGATTGGAAAGAAGACTCATAGGGATACTATAAGACATAATTTTAGACCTTGGAGATCCGAAATTACATAGATATAACAAATTCAATATCGAGCTCCTACAAAACAAGAAATATGTGTGTAGTTTTTTAAATTTTTGTATAACTTTTGTTTGAAAAATCAGTTTGAAGTCATTAAAAGGGCATAATGAAGCATAAATATCATTGTTTGATTCAAAAATGCCTCAAGAAAAAATGGATATACCTAGTAAGCAACCAGAAAGCTCTACTATGATGCATGAAGAAGAGGAAGAAATGTAATATGATATATCAAAATTACAAGACCAAGTGAAACAAATCTCACTCTCGCAAAGAGTAACCAAAAATGAATTGGAACCTAAGATGGATGGTTTAGAAGAAAAAATAGAAGGCAACATGGAGCTTTTTAAAGTAGACATGGATGCAATTAATGTCAAGTTTGAAGGGTTGGAAAAGTTGTTGCAAGAAATACTTCCCGGTGGTGATAAGGTAATCCATGAAAATCATGATGAGGACAAAAAGAATATGAATTATGATTTTAGAGACTCCAATGTGGGGTTTAAGAACCACAACATTCTAAATATAGATATGAGGAATTATGATGGAAAGGATTCAGTTACATGGATACTACAAAGGAGCAATAGTTTGATCTCTGTGATGTGTAACACAGAAAAAAGGTACACATTACATCTTTATATTCAGAACCTAATAAGTTTTTATGGTATCGATGACTTTTTTCTCGTAAACCACTTGTCACTTGGTCAATTTTTATGGAGGAAATGATAGCACATTATGAGGATACAAAGAGAAACACCTTATTTATGCAGTTGATAAATCTCAAACAAGAGGGTTCAATGGCAAAGCACATTGAGGACTTCCAAAAATTTAATATCAGTGTAACTGATATTCCAGAAGAGCATAAGATTGATGTTTTCATAGGGACCTTCATGGGTAACATCCAACATGAGGTTCAAATTTTGGGAACCTAATTCACTGGAGAAGGAATTCAAGGTGGAAAGAAAATTTGAAAGAAAAATTATGGCAACAAGGAAGTCTACCACTCATAACTATAAAGATGGAAGTGTTGTTGCTCCTAGTCTTCTGCAGCCTACAAGGTTGAAGCCGCAAAAATTGGAGGAAAAAAAGAGTAAAATGATTTTTTTAGTTGTGATAACAAATACACTAAAGGTCATAAGTGTGCTGAGAAGAAATTATTCTACATAGATTGTGAAGGGGAGGAAGAAAAGGAACAAGAAACATCAAAAGAGGAGGATATACACCAGGAACCAACCCCAGAGAAAGAAAAAATGAATCCGACCATATCTTGTAATGCATTGGAAGGAATTACCACTCCCCAAACTCTCAAGGTAGAAGGATATATCAAGAAGAAAAAGGTAATAGTGTTGATCGATTCGAGTAGTACCTATTAGCTCTACTACAAGCTTCAGCGGTTGAAGGTCAATTTTTAGGACTGATGATTGGCTGTGCTGATAAAGGTGCCCACAGCAGTCATTCTGCTGTTCCTCCTTCAGTTTCTTCACACCTTCTTAACCTCCCGTTGTCCCTATTTTCATTCAAAATCCTTTTTAAACCTTGAACTCCCTTCTACTGTGCTACCTTTGATTTTCCCTATGCGATGCGATCAGATTGCAAATCGCATCCATGCCCGATGCCTCAATCTGTTCTCTTAGCTTCTTCTGACACGATGTTGCAATGCGATCTAATCGCTATCACAAATCGCGTCCACGACCTGTTGCCTCCGATATGGCCTGTGTCTTCTACCGATTGTGATATGCGATATGCGATCTGATCGCGAATTGCACCCATGTGTTAAAGCTCCTACCACCTTTGCCTTCCACCGATACGATATCGTGATCTCTCCTCCATCTTCCATTTCTTTAATCTAACGGCTCATATTCAAATTGCGCCTTCTCATCGCCTCTCAAGAACAGATCTTGGCTATTCTTCTTGCCATCCGACAGCCAATGTTTTGGCTCGGTCCCTGTTCGTTTTCAAAGTGTTTCCAGGGTATTCATTAGTGTTTTGGGGCCAGTTTTGGGTGCGCAAGGAAGCGAATTATGATCCAGCTACCACAATTAAGGAATGGCATGGTCAAGGACAAGAAAGGACACCCTCGAGCAGTTCAACTATGCGACAGCTATGGAAGTTTATCCAGTCAACCTTCCACTTGTTCAAGGAGTACACCAAAGTATAGATAGAGCCATTTTTCTCATTAAAATGTTCATATTGTAGCAGGAATCCCATATCTAAATGTAAATGTGGTTGGTAATCCATTAAGACACCTCCATGCATAGCCTAGCAGATATTTTTGTAAAATAAACTCTATATATAGCCAGAAACACGATGTAAAGGATTGATGAGTGTTAGATGAGTGTTAGTATGTTGTAAGTTTCAACTTCTGGAGGCTGTAAATACACCATGGTGGGACTTACTTATAAGACTAGTAAAGGGCAGTTTCTCCTAGTGATAAGGAGGAAGGTGGAATTTTTTGCTGTACTTGTGCATCCTCTAAGAACCTGATAGCGGATGAAACACATCTCTCTCGAAAGAGAGATTCCCTTTGCCTCACTTGTAAATGCTAATTGATAGGCGGGTGAGACCTGCAGTGTCTGGTCTTCATTTCCAACTAATACAAGCTTCTTTTGTTGTCATTTGCTAATTTTTCACTTCTTCTATGTTCCAGGCTGTGCCTGTTTTGCATTAATTCATGTTTCTATGAGCGTTTGGCATCAGAGGGGTTGTAATCCCACTTCTGTGTTAGAATTTAGCATGTTTCATTGAATTTTCTTACAAGTTTATGTTGTTTTAATACTAGAGAGCTGTCATCTTGTCTGTGTATTAGATAATAGATTTACAGACCTTTTAGCTGGTCGCAGCCGACCATCACAGGGTCATGTGCATCTGTTGGTGTGATCAGTATTCTCCATCCTCACGTTTTCCTTAAGCTATGAGTAGTTGGTGGTTAAAAGCCTTGTAGTTTGGGGGTGTTCACCCATGTCTGGGGTTAGTCATAGTGGGAGTGGTTATTTGGCTTGAACGTGCAACATTTCTTTCATTCATCCATCATTTTATGCAACATTTTTTTGAATTTGTAATGGTCCTGAGCATCACTGATATACAACCTCGGTGAGTTTCTTGGCGTGATAACAGTACCCGTAATTTTATTCACTATAAGATAACCAAGGAATTGAATTTCTTTCTATATCCAACACCAAAGTGTCAAGTGATGGTTGCAAATGGAGGAACTATAAATTGCTCTGGAAAATACCATAATATCAAGCCATGTGTCGGGGAATATGTATTGAATAGTCTAATGTTTTTCATTCGAATGTGTGGTGTTGATGTTGTACTATTAGTCTAATGGTTACAATATTTGGGGATGATAGCTTTTAATTTTCAAGAACTTTTCTTGAATTTTTTTGGGAAGGAAAGGAATTTGAATTAAGGGGTATCACAGGGAAACGAGGAAAGATAATCAACTGTAATGGCATGACAAATATTATGAAGAAATAAAAACAAAGCGTAATTGCACAATTATGCTCACTAGAGGCTCAAACATCAAAATCATATATTTCTCCAGATCTCCAAAAAATCTTGGATAATCATTCCAAGGTATTTGAGACTTCCAAAGGCCTCCCACCAATTCTTGATCATGATCGTGCTATTCATTTGATTCCAGGAAGTGTTCCTCCAAACACCAAACTTTACAAATATCCTTATGCCCAAAAGAGAGAAATTGAATGTAAGGTTGCAGAAATGCTAGAGAATGGTATAATTAAACCTAGTCAAAATTCCTTCTCTGCTCCAGTAGTATTGGTGCACAATAAGGATGGATCGGTGTATGTGCCTAGATTATAGGGAGCTCAACAAGATCACTATTAAAGATAAATTTCTCATTACTGTCATTGATGAATTTTTGGATGAATTACATGGAGAAATTTACTTCACCAAGTTGGATCTTCATTCAGGATATCATGAAATTAGAATGAAGACTAAATACATTTCAAAAACAACATTGAGAACTCATGAGGGTCATTATGATTTTTTGTTCATGCCTTTTGGCTTTACTTATGCACCTTCCACATTTCAAGGTTTGATGAATTCCATTTTCAAACCCTTCCTTAGAAAGTTAGTGTTAGTATTTTTTGATGATATACTAATCTACATCAAGTCTTGGAAGGATCATTCTCAACATATTGACAAGGTGCTCAAACTATTGGAGGAGAAACAATTATATGAAAAAACCTCCAAATGTTTCTTTGTAGTATAGGAGGTGGAATAATTGGGTCATATTGTATCTCATGAGGGTGTTAAGGTAGATTAAAGCCATTAAGGAATCGAAAATCCCCACAACCATAAAGCATATTCGAGGATTTCTCAGGTTGATAGGGTATTATCACAAGTTTGTTAAGAATTCTAGGAGAATAACATCACCTCTAATAACATTATTGAGGAAATATGCATTTTCTTGGACTCGAGAAGCAAGTAAGGACTTCAAACATCTTAAATAGGAAATGTAACAAGCACTGGTATTAGCTACACCAAACTTCACAAAAACCTTTATTGTGGAATGTGATGCCTCAGGAAATGGAATTGGTGTTGTTTTAATGCAAGAAGGAAGACCCATTACTTTTGAAAGTCATCCAATCAAAGGAAATTTATTTACACAAAACTATTTATGAGAAGGAAATGTTGGTAATACTACATTCACTAAAGCAATGAAGACCTTACCTAATTGTTTTGGAGAATTTGGTATCTACGGATAAATACTAATTCCATAGATAAGTAGCCATATCTAGAACAATAGTTTAAAGAACTTTATCCTTTTCCTATAAGCAATAGATAAGACAAAGAAAATGAGAAGACCTACTTGTAGTTCTTCTTTCCTCTTGTCTCCTTTGTATCAATCCCGTCGCTCCTTCCCGTACTTAACACGCTTGAGAAGTACCTATAAACATAAATAGAAGACAAAGAATCGATCAAAGCAAAAGATATATTGAATACAGGTAAATGGAATCAAATACATTCACACATATAAGCATCATATAACAATATACACATAT
This sequence comes from Pinus taeda, assembly GCA_000404065.3. Classification (NCBI taxonomy): domain Eukaryota; kingdom Viridiplantae; phylum Streptophyta; class Pinopsida; order Pinales; family Pinaceae; genus Pinus; species Pinus taeda. The sequence goes on along the minus strand of APFE031522847.1, from coordinate 16,031 downwards.
GGGAAAAAGGTTAAAATACTTTATTGAATAGAAGAAGGAATTACAGCCATCAAGTCTGATTCGAAGTCACTCCTCCAACTTGGATCCCACCCACATCACATCAAAAGCATGACAAACTTGTAGCATAAAAATACTTGTCTCAAAGTCAATTATCATAGCAACATTATCTCCTTACAATTCAACATAGTCAAATCCCTGATCACTTAGATGAGTGTTCAATTTATAGGAGGATGAAGGAGGTCATGTCATAAATGGGGGTATTGAATGGCCTTCCATACTTAGAATTAGTTCCATGGAGGAAGGGATGAGAGGATAGGATGCATCTTAACTCATTCCTCATTAATTTTCGAGCTCATAGGAGTTGATAAGTAATGGAAACTTCTAGATGACTCCAAGAGATAAGAATATTCCCCAAACCCTATGTGAATTTCACTCAATCTCGCCGAGCGCAGGTGAAAGAAGGCCTAAGTGCTCTGCAGAGAACCCTCGCATGGACTCAACGGCTCTGCAACACACCCTTACATGGGCCTACCTGCTCTAGTCCCTTTAGAGGTCATTTCAGGTTGTCTTCAAGTCATGAAACTATCTCGGAAGGAGGCATTCAAAAGTGTGACTTGTTTAGGGCATGTAGCAACTGAAATTAGAGTTTGATGAGCCCTAAAACACTGATATGGATGATGGGAGTGATGTGCCCAAATGGATTTGTAACAGCTACCCCCTAAAGCATGAAGTTGAAAAAATGTTAATGTCGAATGAAATGCTTTACAATGTGATGAGGAGGTTTCGAAGTGGAAGCTGACATGCATCAATTACAATACATATATCATGATTTTTATTTTCATGAATCTCTAAGGGAAGGCATACCCATGCTCAGCATATAAACTTTCATTACATTTACATAGACAGCCGTCTACAGATATAGAACCATGATCAGAATGACCATCAATGTAAATCCATTGTACATATGATTTAGTACTCCTGAAATCGTAGCCCGGATGGATGAAACTAGATCTGGGGTCTTCTATCTCATTCAATCGTTCTCTCAAGTACAAGTCTAACCATGTGAATATGTGATCTGAAGTCAAACATGGGAAGACATTATTTGATTACCAGCCAATGTTGTAAGTCATTAATAGACGCGAGGGAAATCACCGATAATGATAATGATCCTCAAGGTATTGTAGTACATTCTACATGCTGTGAATATATGTTTTGATGTCGAACACCATACAAAGTCTTTCAGTCGAAGGCCATTGATGTCAAACTATCGCCGAAAGCAAGAAATTTTCCATTGATGTATGAAAGCCTCAAGGTACTGGAAGGGGGTTTCTAAGTCAACTTCTTGGATAATGTGTTGATGTCGACAAGAAGGGACTCGTCACATGAGAGTCTTGATGTATCCCACATCAATGACATGAAACAAATGTAATGATTTTGGAGACGGAATTTGATTGATGACACAAGGTTCAGGAATGGCGGTCAAGAAAATGAAAATTTATGGTATTGAAAAGGATGAAGTTTAACTGAATGACTTTTCTTGAACATATCGGTGACACAGAATGAATTGGCAGCATTGACCCAAAACAAAAGTGATGGATGGTGAGATAGACCATAGGTATGATAATCGTCAAGTAGATAACCCAACCCAAATAGTCACGAAGATGAAGTGAAAGTGTCATGTTCAAGAGCAACCTACAGCCATAAAGTGGTTTTCCCCCTTTTCCCTTTTCCCCAGTCATTGTTGACCAATACCTCTTTATTTTTTATCAACCTTGAGGAGGATAACATATGCTTGTTGTATTATTCCACCCTTTGGGTGAATCCATCACTATGTGATGTTTTAACGAGTCTAGCGAAGCTAAAACTCGGTCTTGTCATGATCAACAAGTTTGTCGCTATTTGATGTTTTAACAAGTTTAACGACAAATATAACTTGGTCCTTTTCATGTTTATTGAGTTTGAAAAGCGATGAAAAGAAAACTCCACAAGTTCTTTTTTGTAGATTTGTCTCTCAAGCCCGAAAAAGCGTAAAACAATATGAGAGAGAACCTATTAACCATGTTTGGTCAACGTATTCCTTTTTCGTAAATAATCTATCTCAGCCCGAAAAAGGGTTAAACTTATACTGAGTAGATGCCATTTCCAATCCGTTAACGAGTTGAAAAGGACAAGGAATCAGAAATATTTTCATATTTAGGGAGTATGAAAAGAGCTTAAAGAGGACTCCAATTTGAGGAATGAGTGGTGTCTAGGATAGCAACTGGTTTCGATGATTTTGGAACTTCTCAAAACATGTTGATTTCTGTGAATAAGCTGCCTAATAAGACCACTCACTACAACTGTTCCTCAAAAAGGGTAAAACAACCAAGTGAAAGCGTATGATTGGCCAAGAAGATAGTGACGATGGAAGGAGAAAAAACCGAGGCTCATCTGATGTAAGAGGCTGATAGAATGGAAATCACAAGGGTTAAAGTGGAGATGGGTTCATTGTTACACAAGCTTGAACCATAGGGAACTGTTACACTAAAATTTGTCACCATGACTATCTGTAGTTAGTATGGCCCCATCAATAGTCATACTATCCTACTTGGCAAGCCTTATACCTCTGCTCTCCATGTCAAACTTCAAGAAAGAGAGAAGGTCTTTAAAAATCATGTTTATCTATGGGTACACAGGTTCTCTCTACCTTACCTGCATGTACGCACTCTAAGTTCATTATACCTGCATACCTGTACGCTCTGTATGTCAAGGGTGGGGTGTGTACCCCTGTAAAGGTCAAAAGGTGCGAGTTTCATCTTAAAAAATTTACTTGTGGTCATTTCTAGAGCATTATAGAATATTGTTTGACATGTATTGAGTGCCTCCTGATGGTTCATGCATCCCTATGAAAAAGGAACTTATCCCATCAAGAGAGGAGCTACCCCATCCAAAAGAGGGGAGTATCCCATCGATGTTGGACCTGATTAAATTCCTCTAGAACACTATAAATACAGGCATTGGGCCAGAGGAGGGGAGGTTGAAAGCTGAAGATTCCAAAGGGTAGATGCTGCTGGAATTTGGACTTCCTTGTAGAAGCTTGTGAGGAGAGATTACCATCCTTTCTTGTTTCATTTGGAAGTGGGTGAGCTTGTCAAAGTAGAGGAAAACTCTTGCTGGACCCTGGGAGGAACTTGCACAACGCCAAGGCTCAGGTTGTAATGGTTTCTTTTGTTTCCTATTAATACAAATAAGTCCATTCTTCTCAACAATTTGTTATTAATGAGTTGTTTCATATACTCCTTGGTCTATATGTTGAATATGTTTTATTTTATGGGATATTCAGGTGCTATGTAATCGTTTGATTGTTAGTGAATGCAGGTTTCGAAGTGAAGGAGGAGCTCATCCGGATCGACGAGGCTGGACTACTACAACAGCGTTGGACTACAGGTAGGATCTAACACTTGATTTCTCGTGTGATAAATGCATGTTTAGAGAAGGATTGCTCTTAATTGTCTTGTTTGTCACTAGAAAGTCTTAGGCTTCTAGGGAGGTTGGTTTTGTCCACAAGATTAACTCTTTCCGCATGACAAATTGGCAAATCCACTAGGGAATCCATTGATGCGATTGGTTTTTCCTTTGAGTGACACTTTGATCTGAAAAGAGTCATTTCTTTTTTGGTTTTTGGCTGTTTGAATGTGTATTTGGGTGCGCTAGCTTAGAGTTAAGTTAGAATTTAGTTTTTCTTAATTTTTCAGTAGTACGCACCCTCTGCGTTGAGCACAGTGCGTACCTGTATGCACTGCAGCTTTGTACACAGAGCGTGCACGCACCTGTGCAAACAGGCTGCCGCGTACCCTGTAAAAAATTGAGAATTTTCCATTTTTTCCATTTTTTCCCTTATATTTTGTCTTTCATTAGTTTTTACTGCCTAGATCCTCTGGTTATCTGTCAAAGATCTTCACCTGAACTTGTTTCGTTAGCGTCAAGAGTTTTAGTGAAATTCATAGAAGTTCTAGCCTTAGGGTTTGATTTTTGCATTGGTCCTGTAGTGACTTTGACTTTAGAAGTTGTGAAACCTTGGATCTCTCTGGTTTTGTCAGTCTTCTTAGGAGTTGGGCATGTCATAAAGTCTACCTATGTGAGCAACCTATCTTTGTGTTGTCTCTTTGCAGAATTTCGAAATAACTTGTTGATTGAATTTGTGAATTTCATTCTTAAGAAAAAAAACAAAAGAGTTTGATTTTTGTTTTTTGATCGGTTTATGATTCTGCATGAACTGGTCCTTCGTTTGATTGTTATCGAGTAAAACAACCTAGAATCATCTTAGTAGGCTCTTGCCTCTTTAGATTTGCTTTTAGGTAAATTTCCTTTTGATTTGATTTTCAGTGAGCTTTCCGTAGATTTTCATAAATTTTGAAATTGCTTTTGTTAAAATAGTTTTATATGCTTTATTAAATAGGAAAAATACAAAAACATCTCCTTTGCAAATTTTGTTTTAAGTAGCGTTTGAATTTTTTGAAAGAGAAAGGAATTTTCGTGCAAGTAATGAGTGGTCATGTGTTGTATGCTTGGAGAAGATAAAGAGATTGTTTCTTTGACTGTCTATTAAGAAAGTTGCTTTTATCAAAAGTTTGCATTCTCCAACTCTCTTAGCTAGGGAATTCATTGAAAAAGAAAAATACTGTAAATCATCCTAGGTGCATCTTTTTAGTGGATTTGAGTTGAGTCTACACACCATCAGTTTCATCTCCACTACCTTTGTCTTAAAGAAAAGCCATAAAATTAACGCTTAAATTAAAATCAACTTAGCAATTTTTCTTTTACTTGGGGGTCTAAAGCACCAATATAGTGGCTAGTGTCTTGGTAGGAGGGTAATTAACTCTCCAAGACTACAAAACCAAACAAGTAGCTTATCTTGTGATAGGATAAATCCAGTTGTTGCATTTATAATCTAGGAAAGCTCCTCTTAAAGGAGAAGAACGAGCTCGTGTCCGAACTAGTGAGGGGATCAATCCTCCCTCGTTGGGAACGACGCCAGACACGCACGTATTACAAATGGTAAACCTCATATTATTGTAGAGGAGCTAGGGGTCACTTATCGGTAAACCTTGGATTGTTGTCAAGGAGCCGGTAAGGGGATTGAGCTTCATACTCTGCCCTTGCATGTTGTTGGAGTGTAGACTGTTCCCCCAGGTGTATTTCTTGTTGTTGGTGACCTTAGTGACCATGATCTTAGGATTCTACCCAAGGTGACGATGGAGGGAAGATCCCACTGTACCTGGAGCAGACGTCGGCTAGACTCACTTGGATTTTCTAGGGGGTTCACTTCACTAGACACAGTTAAAGTGGAGGAACTTGGTCCAGTCTATTCATTAAGCAGGTTGCTGGGGTAACTGTTCCACCCACTATTTCTGTATCGAATCCTACAAGGTTGGATTTCATCACCAACTAGTGTTTTTGTTCCGGAAGCTTACTGTTTGTATTTGGTTTGACGCCCTAGATTCTTTAGGCGTATGTTTCAAATTTGATTGGTTCTTTAGCGACTTTAGGTGGTTTTCTTTGAGATTTTATTTTGTTTTCATGTGTAGTAGATAAAAGTTTTTAGCTGTGGTTGAATCACCGAGACACTCCCGTCGACTTCGGGGCGAGTCTCCTAAAGTTGTTACTTTGGCCGATTTGTTGAGGCGATCCCGTAGATTGCGGGGTGAACCTCCTGAAGAGGTCCGAGCTCATTACGAGGGTTTGAAAATCCTTGTAACTACTCCTGGCGGCAGTAGAGTAAGTCCACCTGAAGAAGGAGAGTCTTCGTTGGTAATCCACCTAGATTACCAAAATCTAGAGACAGGTTATAATGCTGAAGCTATTGCAGTTTCTGAGCTTCCTGGTAGTGTTTCATCTGCCAGTGATACAGGCGAAGAACCTAAAATATCCAAAACTGTTACTTCGACTTCTAGTGTTCCTGGTTCACCTAGGGTAGAACGAGTCATCACCGAAAATATTCCTTCTGGTTTCATTTCTATTGAAGAGCTTGCTCCAGAAGAATATCTAGGCGCTTCTTACCTTGAATAAGATATACCTGCTCTCGATCTAAGAGAGCGTGAGTCTATATTTTACAGTCCTCCTCGAAGTACTACTTGGTATATTTCGTTAACCAATTTTTTGGACAACTCAGTAAGTTTTTCTCCACCTCGTTTTCTTTTTCCACCCAGAGGTTTTACTAATCCTGTATATATGTCTAGTTCGTCATCTCCGGAAGCCTATTTATACAGCGGTCCATCTGTTCCTGCTGGGTATCAGTCCATTTTTGGTACTTTTTCAGGAGCATCTCCTAGTCCCTTCGAATAGAAGTTATTATCTGGAAGTAGTGGTAATAGTCAGTTGAGTGCAAAAGAAATTTTGATGATGTCGGGTCAACCTCAAGGCAGTCAGTTACCGCCTGGGGGCAACCTCAAGGTACTTCATATGCGCCTGGGGGGCAACCTCAGGGTACTCAATTTGCACCTGGGGGGAAACCTGAAGGAAAGTATATCCCTACGGGACAATACATTCCTCAAGGTCAACCCCAGGCCCAATATGTACCCCAGGGTCAACCCCAGTATTCTTACGTACCCCAAGGTCAACCTTCATATCAGTATCCGCCCCAGAATAAATATTCTTACGTACCTCAAGGTCAGCAACCCCAGTATCAGTATGTGCCCCAGGGTTATCAACCCCAAGGCCAGTATCAACCGCAAGGTTATCAACTGCCTTCAGGTCA
>APFE031522840.1:2270-14565 GCA_000404065.3 Pinus taeda | reverse complement strand
AATCTTAAACTAAGTTGGACTCATTCGAAGGATGAGCTTATAACCAAGCAAATGTTATCCTCCTCAAGCTTGTCAAAAATAAAGAGGTACTTGCCAGAAATGGTGGGGGAAAAGAGAGAAAATGAACCTGATTGTTATACTTTGTCTTTTGAAAAGCAGTCAACCACTGTTGAACACGACACTTTTCGTTCACTTGGGTTGGGAAATCCTTTTCCTAACATTTAATCAAACCATATTGAAAGTCTTCAGTGGGTTTTCGGGTGTTAGCTTTGGGTCAATTGTAACCAAACCATTTGCAGTGTTGTTATGTGTTCAAGAGGCCAGTTCAAATAAACCATTCATTTGCAAAATATCTGTCATCCATCTTGACCATCCCTGAGTTAGTCCTTGCCAAATATATTTCTTCAAACTTGATCTATGATTTCGTGTTGTGGGCTTACCTGCGACAGATCGCTTTCTATCGAATCCAACTCTTTATATAGAAAGATGATCTAGAAATCGTCAGTACCTTGGAATCTGCATGCCTTAATGGCAGGTTTCTTACCTTTCACGACAGGTTGCATCATTGACCTTCGATCAAAGGATTTTGTGACGTGTTCGACATCAACTCATTCATTCACATTTCATGGATTGTACTGAGTACTTTGAAGGCCATTGACATTACTGGTGATTCCTCTCACACTTGTTAACGATTTACATCATCGACCGGCAATCAAGTGGTTTCTACCATGTTTGACTTCGACACATTCATTCACATGGATAGAATCGTACTAGTTCGGGAAGTAGGAATGAAGACCTTGGATCTAGTTTCCACCATCGAGGCTGCGAGGAATTATGTTATTCATTATACAATGTACTATTCATAAATAGATGGCTGCGTCCATACTGTGTCTACATATGTCTATACTTGTGATGTATTACAAAATCATTCTTGTATTAGAGTAGTTTAGATAGTTTCTAGTCAGTTTTGATCTGAGTATGGGAATGCCTACCTCAGCGATGATATGATCATATATATATATATATATTTGCAGAAAATGTTTTTATAGGTTCCAACCAGGGCATCCACATGAAGAACCTTGAAATGATAAAGCACTTCACTCTTCATAGATGAAAAAAAACCATCCTCATCTATTACAGACTTTGCACTTTAGGGGGCAATCTGTTACACGAAAAATTGTCACCGTGACTTTTTGTAAACTGTGTGAGTCTATCACCACTCATACATACCAACTTTTCAAGTCTTAAACCTCAGCTCTGCATATCAAGCTTTGAAAATGAGAGAAATTCCTTAAAAATCTCTAAAACTTTGGTTTCGCACTTTCTCTTAGCATTACCTGCGGTGCCGCACCCACTAGTCATGTTCCCTGTGCACCTGGCCGCTCTGTATTTGCATGTATGGGTGCGAACCCCTGTACAAGTTAAAAAGGTGCAAGTTTATTCTTAAAAACTCACTTTGAGTCAATTCTGGAAGCTTCTAGAGGAAATCTTGCGCTAGCAAGTTCGCTCCTTGAGGGTGCATGCATCCCATTCCTTAAGGAGCTAACCCCTTGATGTGAGGAGCTTATCCCCTTGAAGAAGGACTCTATCCCTTCAATGGTGGACTTGTAACCTCCTTCCTTTGCACTATAAATGAAGCTTTGGGCTGGTTACTTGGAGGGTTGAAAGCTAAATATTGTTGAGGGTATATGCTACTGGAACTTAGTCTTCCTAATTGAGCTTTTGAGAGGAAAGATCACATACCTTTTAATCTCAATTGGGAGAGAGTGAGGCTTGTTAAAGTAGAGGAGATTCCTACCTGGACCCTGGGAAGAGCTTGTACAGCATCAAGGCACCAAGGTTGTAAAGTTCTTCTTTCTCAAAGTTAATACAATCAAGTTTATTTTTCTCAATAAGCTATGTTTAATGGTTTATTTCATAGACTCCTTGATCACTATGATGAACATGATTTATTATATTAGCTATGCAAGTGTTCTTTGATGTGTGCTTGTTTGTGTTTGCAAGTTATTAAAAGGATATTCTTTGAAGCTGTTGGAGCAAGGCTGCCACAAACTAGCGTTGGACTTAAGGTAGGGTCTAAAACACCTCTTAGTTTTTATTAATGAATCAAAAAATGTTTAGAGAAAAGTAGATTTGCTTGTCCTGCTTGTTGCTAGATATTAATTGATACTAGGGAGATCGGTCTTGTCTGCAAGAACGATTTATCCGATTAACAATATTCGAAAGCAATAATATTAGGGTTATTTTTCCATTGGATGCATTAGAAGGGGAGAGGTATACAGAACGAAGAGGAATACAACATGGATGACGTTGATACTATGTATCAGTTCACAATGAAGGAGGAGGAATGGATCAATCCCACTGTAGATGGAAAGCTAAATTGGGAGAAAGATAATTCCTGCACCTCAGATTCAGAGGAAGTATTGGAGAATTGGTAGAACAAATTGCACGAAGTGTCTACTAGGTGATGTGCAAGGATCACTAAAGTAGTGCGTTGCATGACAACTAAGGTACGTGACTTACCTTTATATGATGGTTTGGGTGATGTGAATACTTTCTTTAGATATTATAAAAGATGGGTACTAGAATTTTAGAGACTATTAGCTCAGGATCAAGCGCTGAGGGTTATGGCTGCTAGATGGTGGGGTACGCATAAAAAGAATATAGGAGATTGACAGAGAGGTTGATGTGAGTAAAATTTGGACAAGTATAAACAGAGCTCACAGGCAATTATGATGGTTAGAATGATCCTAGAGATGATATACATCTCTATATTGTAGCTTGGAGAGAAATTATGTGAGAAGAATGGGTGCATGGTTTCATCCATACCCTGAAAACGATCCCTCAGAACTGGTATTTGGAAACTGAACTTCGACATGACGCTACTAGATGGGTGGATATTGTGGATGGAGTTGTGATGAAATTTAGATTTGAAGATGACTATCCACATATAGATGCAAATCTGAATATAGTTAAAAAAAAATATTTTTGAAAACAAAGTTCCAGTTATCTAAAAACCTGATTGGGCTGTGCAGGTCCGAAATGTGATAAAATGATATAATATCACTGCAGAAGAGGATGAAGATCCTCACAACATTGTTATCAAAGAATCAGAGGGACATCGTGAAGTAAATGTACCTGAGAAAGAGATGCCTGATATAACGAATCCATTGAAGACGAGGAAGGTGAATATAGGTTCAAAAGTTGAGCTAAAGTATGCAACCATAAGATATTACTGGGATGAAGACATTGTCAGCAATATAATAGATTTGTTGCATGGATACTAGGAGCTATTTCCCACTAAATTTTTAGACTTGAAAGGCATCATAGGGGGTTTGGGAGCTATGAGGATTCCGCTGAAGCCTGATGCGAATCTTGTTAAGAAAAGGCATTATAGACTAAACCCAAAGTATAAGGAAAAGGTAAAATAAGAATTGGACAAAATGTTAACAGCAGGGATAATTGAATGTGTCGAAGAATTTGAATGGGTAAGCCCCATGGTAGTTAAGGAGAAGAACGCGAAATGGGAAATTAGAATGTGCGTGGACTTGAGGAAGTTAAATGATGCATGCCTGTGTGACCCTTTCCCTACACCATTTATAGATGAAGTGTTGGATAATATAGGAGGACAAGAGGCTTACTTTTTTACATATGGCTTCTCAAGATATCATCATATCAGAATTGCACTAGAAGATAGACATAAGACAATATTTGCCACGAAATAGGGCTCCTATCAGTATACAATATTTCCTTTTGGGTTGAAGAATGGGCCTTCTATTTTCTCTAGAGCTGTAATTGCAACTTTCAAGGGATACATACACAAATTTATGGAATTCTAATTTGACGATTGGACAATATTTGGGCTATTAAAGAAGCATGTGGCAAGCTTAAAATTGATGCTGGATACATGTAAGCAGTATCAGATATCGTTGAACCTGAAATAGTGCATATTTTGTGCACCATTTGGAATATTGTTAGGATATGTAGTTTGTAAATAAGGATTGATGGTGGATCCGATGAAGATTGTAGTTATTATGAACCTCCCAGCACCAAAAACAGTAAGACAATTGCGTACTACGCTAGGACACAATGGTTACTACAAGAACTTTATAAAAGCATATGCACTGATAATTGCACCAATGGAGAAGTTGCTGAAGAAGGATGTGACCTTCCAGTGGGATGAAGAATGCCAGAAGAGCTTGGACATGTTGAAATAAAAGATGGTAACTGTGTGAATTCTAGTTTTTCCAGATTGGAAGAAAGAGTTTCATGTGCATGTTGATGCATCTTACATAGATTTGGGAGTAGTACTAGCGCAACCAGGAGTAGGGGATATTGATCATCCCATAGAATTTTCAAGTAGGAAGTTGTCTAAGGTCAACAAAAATTATAGCATGTCAGAAAGGGAGGGGTTAGCCATGGTGTATGCATTGCAAAAGTTTAGACATTACTTGTTGGGAGCACATTTTAAGATGTTCAAAGATTATTCCACATTGAAGTACTTGGTGAATAACATTGTTTTGGGAGGGAAGCTTTGTCAATGTTTGCTATTATTCCATGGACATTACTTTGAAGTTATAGTGAAGTTGGGAAGATTGAATGCTGCGCCTGACCACCTATCCAAGATAGAGACATGAGAAGAACCTACAAATATTGAAGATAACTTGCCTAATGCACAACTATTTGAAATTAAAGTCGCAGATGATCACTTCGCGGATATTATTCAGTTTTTGTCCACAAGAATGGTGCTCGCGGAGTACACTACAAAGAAAAAGAAGGAATTTCCAGTTAGAGAAACTAATTTTTCGATGATTGCGGGACACTTGTATAAAATAGGGCCAAACGAAGTACTGTTAAAATACGTCCCTGAACATGAAAGATATAACATTCTGAAAGAAGCTCATGGAGGAGTCGCAGGTGGGCATTATGCAGGAAAATCCACTGCACAAAAGATTTTAGGAGCCAGGTTATGGTGGCCTATAATGCATAAGGAAGCAAAAGACTTTTGTCAAGCATGTGATGTATTGCAAAGGATAGGAAAGCCATCTAAAAGAGATGAAATGCTACTAGTACCACGGGTGACTTTGTAGGTTTTTGATAAATGGTCAATTGACTTTGTTGGACCTATCAGTCCATCGGGGAAAAGGAATGGTGCAGGATACATCATCACCATGAATGATTATTTGACAAGGTGGGCCGAGGCAAAACCGGTAAAGGATTGCAGTGCAAAAACCGCTACGAAGTTCACTTTCGAGTATATAATGTCCAGATTTGGCTCTCCAAATATCTTGATGAGCAACTACGGGACACATTTTTTAAATAAGATGATTTAAGCACTAACTAAGGAATTTCAATTTACCATCAGAAGGGTACTCCCTATCATCCTCAAGAAAATGGGACAATGGAAGTTATCAATAAGATTTTGGAAAATGCATTGACCAAGGTGTGCAATGTAAACAAATATGAATGGGACTTGAGGATTCTAGCGGTGTTGTGGGCATACAGAATGACATGCAAGAAATTGACTGCGCAAACACTTTTTAGGTTGGTATATGGATGAGAAGCAGTTATGATTATGGAATAAATTGTGCCAAGTCTAAGAATTGCAACTATCATAGATATGGTAGACCCCGACATGATGAATGAAAGAATTTCACAGATACTAGATTTAGAAGAAGACAAATTCATAGTAGGATTCCATTAGAAGGTGTAGAAAGCAAGGAAGAAAGCCTGGCATGATAGGCACATCAAGAAGAAGATATTTCACGAAGGGGATCTTGTATTATTATATGACAACAACTTCACGAAGTTCCTGGAAAAATTCAAAACACATTGGTTGGGGCCATATATTGTTAAGAACATTTCATATGGTGGTGCTATTCAGCTCACGAAGTTGAATGGTTAGAGGATTATAGGACGAGCGAATGGTAGTAGATTGAAGATATACAAGGAGACTATGTCCTTGGAGCTTAGCATTGAAAAGTGAAGGAAAGGAATTCTTAGTGCCACCTATAGTTGAAAGCGGGCATGAGACTATAAACTAATCTACAGGAGGGGAATTTTCTGAAGAAAGATTGTTGCACGATAATCAAGAGTATGAAGAAGTCCAAAGGAGTTACGACAAAGAAGAGGTGACTGTGCCAAAGGGAAAATCTGACGAAGTTAGCTGGAAATATGACAGTTGGAAGGAAAAAGGGCACAATTAAAAGGAAATTACCATTGAGAGGTGTGGGAGAAAAGCATTTATGAAGCACAACTAACTATATCTAGCCCATATCTGCATTAAATGAGCAAAATCTAAGCCAATCATGAGCCTGCCAATTTAAAATTGTTATAAAACCTGCATCCCGCACAACATTTTACACTTTGTTTCCTAGAGAGAACAGAAATTGAACCTAAGTGAAGAAGCATTATTGCATGTCTGAGAGGAGCTGGGAAGAATTGGCGAGGATATTTACAAAGAAAGGGCTAGCTAGTATCTTGGAGTCACAAGTAGGAAAGACCACATGGATGAATGTACCCATGTCCCTAATGTCCTTAAGGTCGCCAAAAAAGGTTCCCATACAACCATAAGCACAGGCACATCCACAATCATATCTGCATAAGGCAAAGGAGAAGAGACTAGTTGAGGTTTCTATAGCAGAATTAAGAACATCATCACGGAAGAAGACATAAAAGAAAGTGCAGGTGAAGAACATAGAAGACACAGGCAAAAAGCCCATGCAGAAAGGAAATACACCGATGCAAAGGAGGGACCTCAATAGGTCCATGATAGTGAGGAAGAAGAGTTTCAGTGTAAGGAGACAAAGGATGTGGAGATTCCCTATGTGCTCCTAGTGTACATGCCACCAAGAAAGCTGGGCGCAAAGCTAGTTAGGGAGCCAAAGGAAGGGAAATTTTCTAACTACACATTGCTATTCCCAAATGAGGTGCCTTAAAAAGGAGAAGTGTTGAGGAAGATCCCCCTACTCAAATTAGAAGACTAGGATTTCAATTCAAAAGAAAATTCTTGTAGTTTGAGCCCAGTAGGTACCTGAAGAAATTTTACTACCCAGATAGAGAAGTTACATGATTGAATTGAAAGAATGGGTTGTGGGAGTGAAAAGAGGAGGGCTTTTGAACATGTTGAATGTGCCAGACTTTGGTTGAAGCCCATTCAGTACAATATATGTGCGGAAACTTCTTGCACTGGTGCATGATGATTGCATTTGATTAGGGACGAGGATCCTGATTGATGAGATGCTCATTAGAAGAATAACAATGCTTCCATATTAAGGAAAGGACCCCACATATGAATTCATGGGTAAAAAAAAAGACAAGGAGATGGCCCAGATGATGAAAGAAAAGTTTGGGTTAGTAAAGAAACCTTGTGGATATGAGATAAACTCCATCGAGGATCAGGGTGTGTGCTTTTCTGCATATATCTTAGCGGGGAAGATCATGAGGAACTGCAGGGTCAATGAGGCACCTGCAACTATAGTGTTATTGGTAGAGTAGTGCAAGGTAGGGGTCTAGTTCAACTAGGCTTCTTATCTATGTAAAGAGTTTTTGATGGATTGTAGGGAAGCACAGGAAGAGGGAAAAAACTTCCTCTATTCCTCCCTGCTAATTCTTATTTCACTTATTGCATGGAAGGAGATATAAGATTCTTAATTTTTGACTGTTAAAGTAGATGTATGCGAAGCAGCGAGGTATGTTTCGCTATGGTTTATGAAGGAGCCGATGGGCGCAGTAGAGAGTAAGATGTTCTTTCTAGTCATGGTGATGGATCTGCATATGGTGGTGAACCAATATCCTAGACTGTCACTGATCTTGTATAAACAATATTGTCACATTGCGGAGTTTAAGGTAGACTTTCACAGGGTGTATGTGAAAGCGAGGAATGATCTAACAGAGACTTGGTTTCCATTGCCATACCTGGTAACAGAAGATGACCTCCTCATAGTAGTGTAGGATTGACTAGAGGAATGGATGACTCCACCCATTGGAGCTTGTTAGAGCAGTTGGGATAATTAAGGGTACCTCGCATGGTGTGGGTACGAGTAGGAAGGATGTTGAGGAAGAGACAAAAGAAACATGGCGAGGAAAGGAACATGAAGAACACCTCAGCGATATAGAGGTATCAAAACATTCACCCTTTATGGTGAAAATGCGACTAAGAAAGAAACACAAGGCAGATAAGAATAAGAGAACAATTTCACTTGTCCTCACTGATGGGGACATCGATAAGATAACGAAAAAGATCCAAGAGATCAACACAGAAACCTCGGTGAAGATTGATGATTGCTGCAAGATAATCTTGGTTGAGGTACAACAGGGAATCATAGAGTTGAAGCCGTTTCTGTAGCCAGTGAGGCAACCAAAGCAAGAAACCCAACCGTTGCAGTTAGAACAAAGACTGGAAATAACCTACAGAGTTAGGATGATACACGTGCCTGTGGGGGAACTGAAGTTTGAAGCAACAACAGATAGAGATCAAGACAAAGCATGGCACAATGTCCACATGAATTTCGCTGCGCTACCCCTCCAGATGTTGCATGAATTTTACCAAGGCATCACCACAGAATTGTAAGAATGAGAAAAACATATGTCACTATTAAAATAAAATGTGGAGTTAGAGAAATAAATGATGTAGAAGGAACGAAAGAAAATGGCCAAGGATAGGGAGGAAGCAAGAAAACAATGAGAAAAATTGGAGAAGGCCATTGCTGAGACTTGTAGCACAGTTTTGGACGTGTGGGTCCGTAAGGATGAAGCACTAGCAAAAAAGGTTGTGTTGCTCACCTTCATGATAAAAGACTCAAAGAATTCTATAACTAAGTTGAAATTTGATTACGAAGTGAAGATATCAGAGTTGCAAATAAGGTTGCATCCAAGTATGCCACCGGAGGTTCCAGAATAGAGATAAAGGGACCTCAACGCAACATTGAAAGGCATATCTGATATGGTGGAAAATTCTGGAAAACTGCTCGGTGATATTGTTAGTGCCTATATCTACCTCAGGCTGAGAAAGGCAACTCTAGGGTAACATCAAACCACGCTTAACCTGGTAGCTAGCCCTACAAGGTCGGGAGAGGGCTCTCTCCTTATCAATCTCAAAGAAAATATAGCAAGTAAGGTTTGAGATGACTGATATGAATACTAATTTTAGGGTAGGTATATGCTCAGAGGATTTTGATTGATTTTAATGGTTGGTTTCTGGATCAGATGAGGAAGGTAGCTTTGGGTCTGGGAAATCAACTCAGATTTGCGAAGGTTTCTGTGGGGCGATGTAGAAAAGTGCTTTAGCACTTTGAAATGAATGTGATGGTGAGTCTAAAGACCATTGAGGAGCTAGAGAGGGCATGCAAGTGTCATGAGTCGTCTGCAGACAGTAGAAAACATGTAAAACTAAATAAACCCTAAGGTAGAGCACTGAAACACCAATGGATTCTACCTTTTACACTTGATTCATTTAGTTATGCAAAATAAGAGAGATGATGGCACACATAAACATAATATCAAATGAATTATAGAGAAGGAAACTATGCTAATTCACATTACCACAAGAATCCTACAAAATGCTGCAAAACCCTGGTTTATTTCCTTGCCAAACTGTAGAAGTGATGTACAATAGTGCTCAATGCATCCACAAGAGTCCAACCTTGAGAAATGACTAAGAAAGTACAAGATATAGGCATCAAACCACCTACGCTAGCCATCAAGGGTCGAATCCATGAGTTAAGGAGTTTTTTCAACAAGAAACTAAACTAGGAACTGAAAAATAGGCAGTGGAACATCTTGCCTCTAAAACTATGGAAATTGATTCATTCATCGTCAAACCAACTCTAACTGATGTATCTACCTCCTTAGATCATTTTTCATCATGGTACACCAAGTTACATCATATTACATCATGAATTTATCAAAGACAGAAGAAAAATTCAAACTGGTAGAAAACTAGGCAAAAGTTTGAGCAAATAGGCAAAATTGGCAAATTTTTCTCCTATGTGTAGTGCCACTGATTCTATGCGTAGCACTTTTTCCAGGCCAATTTTGGAAGGCTTCCCGAAGTCCAAATCAAGTGCAGAATATCTCATTGGAAATATTGATGAGTATAATTTTTGGGACAACTTGAATTTTTTTATTTGGAGTCCATTTGCCACTTCAAAAATGCAATCTCCTGTGTGGCAAAAAAGTGGCAGGGAGGGCATTTTTTGGGTGTTTTTTGCCCTTTTGGAGACCTAAAACTTGTCCAAAATTCTCAGCCATTTCTGAGCATGCATATTTTTTCATGATAAATCCAAATATGTAAGACATTTCTCAAGAATATTCCTCCATCAAAAGCGTAGCGCCAGTGGTGCTACGCACCTATTGGAAAAGCCTGTGTTAAAAATTTCTGTGTAGTGCCACTGATTCTGTGCGTAGTGCCATTTTAAAATCAAGCTTTGGAGGCCTTCTCAATGTACAAATTTGGTGAAAAATAGCGTTTTTGAAATATTATGGAGTATAATTTCCAACATAGCTTGAAGTTTTCAATTTGGAGTTCATTTGCCCTATCAAAAGTCAAATCTCCCAACACTGGTCAAAATGTGCAAAATGAGGCTACCTAAAGGCAGAGTGTTGTTGCAGTCAACTTTTGAAGGTCTTTCTCAACTCCAAATTGAGATCATGATAGCTAATTGGAAATATATTTTTGTCTAGCTATCATTCAACTCATCAATAAAGTCATTTGGCCAACCAAGCGAGGAGAAATATTGATTTTCCCAAGGTCACTTTAGAGGTGCATCAATTCTTCCGAGGCAACTGTATTTTTGACATTTCTCTATAACCATGACACATGTGTAAAAAGTGAAGGAGGTTTTTATTCCTTGGCCTATTTTGGACAAAAATATCTCTCACTTTCTTGAAATTCATTTTTTCTTTCTCAGAAACATCATTTGAGTAAAACCTATCTCGATGTGTGGAACAGGGGATTTGTTGAAATGAAGTGAAATGAAGGGGATAAGGGGCTTCTAAATTCTTGAGAAAATTTTGGGAAGTAGGGAAGGATGTTAGGAAATAGGGGGAAGTTGAATTTCAAATATTGAGTGAGGAGAAGGGGTCCAAAAGGGCTAAACACAAGCCTAGCCTAGAAAATGGTCAAATTGTAGCAAGAAACTAGGGTTTGTGGGAAAATGAGGAATTTGAGGGATAAAAATGATGGGAAGTGTTTAATAAGGTACTTTAAGGATAGGGGAAGCTCTATGAAGATCGGGATACAATTTTTGTTGATGATTTGACCATCCAAGAGAAATTACCTTCAAAACCCTAGGAGAGGGAAATGAGCCTTACCCAAGTACAACTGAAGCATGAACAAGGTAAAATGACCCATTGGAACCTGAAATGATGATGACAACTCTTTGAATGATGGTACACTCGGCTGAATGGTGACATGGACCGACACTTTGAAAAATTTGGAATGAGTGAAAACAAACCCTACACCTAATACCTGGTGACCAAATTTTATTTGAAGACTCACTGAAATGAAAAAATTTGACCTTGACATCCTAAAACTACTTTGTAAGAGCATATTTGATCACTGGTGGAAGGCTTTAAAGACTGACACTAACATATATGATTCATATTTTGACCTCACTGCAAGAGGATCCAAATGTATTGAAGATTGAGGAGGAACTGCAAACCAAGTAGAAGTGACGCGATGAGATCCTGGCAGTTGTGAAGATATTACCAGTCTTGCAGAGATTTGCTAGCATTTCTGAAGGAAAGAACCTCCAAACACAAATAGATGATATTTGGAGGAAAGCATAGGTATTGAAGGAGAGGAATCAACTATGGCAGGAGGAAGCCCTGGAACTTTCCCAAGCAGTGGACAAAAGGCTGAAGGAATTAAAGAGAAGGGAAGTAGAGTTACTCCAGAAGATTGTTGACCCTACTACAGAAGATTTGATGAATGAAGCATGTTATCGGGAATAGTGTCCACTCGGATGCTGCTATTCCCACTAAGACTGGTAGCTATCTTAGAAACAAACAAGTAAAGTCTACTTTCGCTTTCCTTTATGAAAATAGACAAGAGGGGAACTAAGGAGACCAACCTTAGTCTTGCGCTTGATTTCCTCTCCTTCCTGATAGAGCTTTTCCACTTTTTCTTCGTTTGCCTAGCTTCAAAGAGCACTTGTGCAATCACAACAACATACCACTATCGGAGAACAAAGATCTATATTCATAAATAACACAGGACCAGATGTGTGTTAACCATACAAATGCATATATAAGTAAACATACAAGAATATGGAGGAAAAATTGAATAGCTTTA
>APFE031522827.1:15269-51090 GCA_000404065.3 Pinus taeda | reverse complement strand
AGAAACACGTGATTATTTTTTATTAGTGGATTTTGTAAATCATGATGCATCGCTTGATATTCAATGAACATATGTTATTGGCAAAAAATAAAATAAAGATTGATTTGAGCAATAAAAATATAGAGTCATGGAAACAAATTGCTGATGCAAATTATTCTATCTAGGTGTTTTATGTAAATAGATCATGCATTGGTTTAATGCCTTCATAATGTTTATGATGGACCTTTGAAATATATATTCTTGAAATTTGATAAAATTATTGCCATTTTAGCTGAGAAATATTTGAGTCTGCATGTGATTTTTTTATTTTATAGGTATGGGATTGTAATGATTAGGATGTTTTAGGCATTTGTGCAATTTTGAATTTTCTCTAAATTTTACAATTCTTAATACTTTTATCTAGATAGGGTAATATCCAAAACTTGACAGATATTTTAGAAATTTTAAATGAACTTTATTGTTGTCCATTAATTTTGGATTAAATTACATGTTATTTATGTCTAGATGGCAAGTTAAACTTTTAAAGAAATTTTGAATTATGGAATAATATTAATGTTTTTATGTAGCAACTATGTGTTCTTTTATAATTTATTTTTAGAATAAGTGGAAAGCAATAAAAAGACAAATGGGAACTAGAAGGAATTAAAGAATGTTACAACCCTTGTTATTTGCAATTGTGGTGTTTAATAGTATTTAATGTATAAACACTTAAAGACAATTATAAGGGTTTTCAAATACTTTTAGATACTTAGATTTTACTTTTTTGGCCAATTGACATTTGGTATGATTTGAAGTACAATATCTAATATGCTTACAATTGAAAATCTTTGACTAATGATATTAGTTTTTAGAACACTTTTTCCTGGTATTATTTATTGTAGTTGATACTAAAAAGCTTTTAAAGAGTAGCATTATTTACATTGTAGAATCATTATTTGACTTGATGATATAATGGATTCAGGTGATGTCTACTAGTTTGGGTGGAGTCTTTTATAGAACAATGTTATGCAATTGTGAATGATTTTGAGTCATGGAATGTGTAGTTGTGGAGTTGTCAAATTTATTGCAACAACATATAAAAGAGGAGGAGATTGATAATTAGAAATTGCATTCTGCAAATAAAAAAAAGAAGAGGAAAAATAATGATCGGTTTGAACACAATTTCCGTGGCAGGTGGATTAGTTGCAATTTTAATTGGTGCAAATGTTTATGCTGTTGCATGCAATATCTTTGTTAAAATCAAAGAACAATGAATGTTTGTCAAGGGCCAACATGCAACAATTTTTTTTTGTGTGATTTAGATGATAAATTTGTTGATTCGCTATGTCTCAAATGAGAATTTTTTTCACAAATTGTAATGTTAAAATGAGTTGATATTAAATGCCACCCTAAATATCATTGCCATTTTTTTGTGTGTATGTCTACTTAGAATCTATATTCCAAGATGACTCACTATGGAAGCTTAAATTATTGCATTTCTAGACAATTTTGGTGCAATATGTTTTGCACAAATAGACACATTTGCTGAAGTACATATGCAATTTAATGTAATTAAAGAACTATGATTAATATTGGGCGATGGTATTTATTTGCAATTATTGTAGTCATGCGTAACTAGAATGTTATTTGCTATTTATGGCATAGTGGATAATGCTTTCAATGGTTAGTAAACACTATGATACAAAGTTAGCCTTCCCACCTAGGTTTGCAACTTAATGTAGTTATAGTACTATAATTACAATTGGACATTGCTTTTTTATTCATGCTTTCTTTAGTCATGTGCCACTAGAATGTTTTTTATTGCTTATGACATAGTAGGTAATGCTTTCAATGGCTAGTAAACAATATGATACAAAATCACATTACCCATTTTTACTCATTAATATTTACATAAAATGGATTAAAAATACACACACACACACACACACATATATATATTCTCTGGTAGTATTGAATGCATCGTTAATTTGTATTTGTACGTAACTTGCATAAATGCATGGCTACGGTGCTATTAATATTGTTGTGCCTTGCATACATTGTTGGCAATTCTCATGTAGTCTCATTCTAAATATGTCAATATCTAAATGATTAGTGTGTGATCACAAATATATTTGAACTATGTATAGGTTATGCATGAACACAAAGTATATAGAACTGATGTAATTAATTTTATTATGTCATAAATCATAGAGAGACAATTTAGATAAAATAATTCTAAAATCATATATATATATATAACTAAAAAACTAGAATTTTATGGAAAAAAAAGTTGCATAGGTATTTGTCGGAAAAAAAATACAATGTGTGATGTGTTTTATTGATCAAAAAGTTTACAATTTTTCTTTGGTGCTTCTTGCTACATGGAAATATCAATTATTAGTTTTTCTAGTTTTCACTTTTTCCATTAACTCCATGCATTATTTTTTGTCAACCAATCATGCCTGGGTTTTGTTGTTGCATATGCACATGCTATCTATAGGACTTTTCCCAACGGCTATTGTGTGGATATGTCAAAAAAACAATGATGTTCATGTGTTAGCCATAGGTATGCTCAAACAATTGGAGCTATATCTATTTGCACCAAGTCGTAGAAAACAAATATTGCATTATGCTAGGAAGCTAAATACTTTACATTTTATTTCACAGCATAATATCTTTATGATGTTCATGTGTTAGCCATAGGTATGCTCAAACAATTGGAGCTATATCTATTTGCACCAAGTCGTAGAAAACAAATATTGCATTATGCTAGGAAGCTAAATACTTTACATTTTATTTCACAGCATAATATCTTTATAATGAAACAATAGGTTAGTAACTTAGACATGGTGCAATTGATAGCTTTATAGTAATAAGCATTTGAATATGTTTATTATTTCAATAAGCTTATGAATATGATAATTGTTTTAAGTAGTTTTATGCTTGTTATCTTAAATTAGAGTTGTTTATTATAGAAAGATATATTGTAATTTGTTTTTGAAGCTACTAATTGGATTCTATTTTATTTATACATTTTGAAATGAATTTACAGTAATTGTTAAATATTTTTTACAGAATTTTGCAAATTAAATATTGTGTTTTGAAATTTGTTAAAATGATAAGAATGTTTTTGTTGTTATTATTTTAAATTGCACAAATGTCTTTAGTTTCAAATTATGTTTCAATTGAAAAAAAAAATGTCATCTTCAAGGTTCCTTATGGCCATTTCATCTACTCTTTTGTCACAGTGCTAGGTACTCATTTTCAGAGTATTGTGAAACAAAAAAACAGGGAGAGAAGATAGTCATAAAGACAATATAGACTAGATAATATATGAGGTCTAAAAATTCCTAGTATTATATGTGCTAATTGAACATTCAATGCAATCCATGCTCTTAATGCTATAAATCATTGTCACATTTGGAAAATTTGTCAGTTTGTCTCAATATACTTTATGGCAATGAAAACTAGTTGTGTTGAAAGGATCAAAATTGCAAGAAATTGATCACAAGTTATCTAGATTCAATCTACATATATTAGAGCATTTCTTCTGTCTGTTTATTTGACTCATTTGTTGTTTTTCTTCACTTTCACTATAGTTCAATTGAAATACGACACAGAATTGTAAAACACTTTTGACAATGCTTATCTCATGGACATGATGTTGCTTTGCATTCATTTCATATAGAATTGACTCATGAATACCTTCAATATCTTCATCATGTTAATGATCTTGAAATGTAGTAGAAAGGATTGTCTACACCTTCTTCTTTTTGTGCTCTATCTACAATTAGCTTATGGGGGATGCATTTTGTATCAAATGGTTCTCCAAGTGGTTGTCGGTTATATTCAATGTTTGGCTATTTACAAATGGACAAGCATATCTATGGTTTGATTCAGACATTCATGGCTATCAATATAATAATTTTCTACATAACCAAAATCCTGCATGTGGACATTTTGAACCACTATTGCTACATAGCATAGTAGATAGTGTAGCTTTAATAAATAGAATGATTGGCCCATGCATCTTCCCATACCAATTCTCACATGGAAAGTTAGGCATATTTTCAATTGAGAAAATCTTATTTGAACAAGGGTTCATGATCTATCGACAAAATTTCAATGACTTTCATGACTCTTTGTTTGAGTCCATTTTCACACTTGCACCATGGTTTTATATGTCTAATATCAAAAAAATTGCACAATTGTTTTACAATTATTTCATTTGCAATGATGATAGAGCTATAAATTTATTACAACAACACCTGAGTACTAAAAACATTGAAGAGAAATGTATCAATGATTTGCAATCTTATACTATAAATTTATCAATTCCATATGCCATATTGAAATATAGAGGGAAATGGTTTTGCAATAGAATGGATATGTGAAGTCCTTGATGTTAACATACATATATCTAGAATATAGAAACAAAAGATATTTCCTTGAGATTCTATTA
This sequence comes from Pinus taeda, assembly GCA_000404065.3. Classification (NCBI taxonomy): domain Eukaryota; kingdom Viridiplantae; phylum Streptophyta; class Pinopsida; order Pinales; family Pinaceae; genus Pinus; species Pinus taeda. The sequence continues at coordinate 46,649 of APFE031522827.1, read as the reverse complement.
ATCAAAAACTTGCTCCAAAGTCTTGTACCTTATGCATGTACCAATATCTACAACACATGCACATTTGCATGAAATTATGGAAATTTAGAATGTTGAGAATATTAGTGACATTGACAATTCACCAAAAATACTCCAAGGAATCTCAGAAAGAGATAACTACGAGACGACCTCAAGTGTACCTTGTAGATATATTGTTAGCAAAGAATCTAGGTTTACTAGATGTTCTACTCAATTAAAGCATTTGTCAATTGACAACACAAATAAAAAAAAAAAAAAAAAAAAAAAAAGCAAAAAACAAAAACAAAAAAAATATTGTTGTAGTATCAAAGGATTCCACATCATCAAATGAGGACAATAATCCTTTTTCGATCGAGACACAAAATAACAACAAAGTCTCTATTTCTTTTTCCAATAAACATCGTAAGCGGTATACTCACTCACATTAATTGAAATCTGCAATACAAGCACAAGGTGCTATAATACAAGAAGCACAAAAGAAACATGTAAAGTCAAATAAAGAAATTGAGGCATATTTGAAATCAATCCAAGACACGACCACATATGCATGTTGCATTTATGATAGCTTTGGAAAGGGCATGCAATCTATTAACGAAGACATATTATCTACTATTTGCTATCTAATGCCTGCTTCAGAATTCAAAACCATTAAACTCAACGTAATATAAAAATTCCCTACATTTGCATCACCTCTTTATATCCAATAATGCAATACTTAATGAAAAATTCCCTACATTTGCATCACCTCTTTATATCTAATGAAATGGAAAATTTATGTCTGTTGCACCATTGACATATTTGGAAGAGAGATTAGTGGAACCAAGGGTAGAATTTGCACAAAAAAGACAAGTTGGCTATAAAAGATCACAAATTGGATTAACATGAACAATAATAAATGTTCCTTCCAATATAGATAGAATTAAAAGAGCATTTCCTAGAGATATTTATGATAATATAACAGTGGGAAATATGCTAAAAAGAAATTTGGAATACAAGAATTCTTATTTGTCTAGAAATATTCAACCCAAGAAAGTGATGTGTGCATTACATGACTTGTGCAACACATCTCTATACAAGAGTGAACAAATAGTAATCAACTATGAATGGAAAAAGCATTTTAATCAAAGTAGACAAGATCATCAAAACAATAGTTCAAAAATGAAGGAACTAGATTCACCAAATGCAGATAATAATCTAGAGCAAGAAACTGAAACAATTGTACATGGTTATTCAGAGGCCCACCTTATCCATGATCTTTATACAATAATAATACATATTTCACCTTTTTAATGGTTTTGTCCCCTAGGAATTTTTCAAGAAAATTTCTCTGAAGAACTAAAATTTCTGACATTGTTCTTTGGATCAAGTTGCCCTACTAATGTTATCAATTGATTTTTGTATCAAAACATTGCACAATGGGAATTGTTGCACATGCATGGTGAATTTTCAACACATATTACAAACATATTTTTTAAAGCAATTCATATTTTGATAAACTAGGTTTCTAACTCAGCTTGGATTTCTATTCGCAAAGAAGAGCTAAAAGAACAAAAACTAGTTGCTAAAGAGGTTAAAAATAAAAACAATCTTTAGAAATTATTAAAGTCACAAATTGCATATCAATGTTTAAGAAGCATTCACACATCACCTAACCATTTTTAACATTTATGAAAAGATATATTTGTAATGATAAGAAAAATTGGTCCACCGACTTTCTTTCTGACATTCACTAGTGCTGAGCATCTTTGGGAACCATTGATAAATGCATTAAACATACAAAGTACTGGCTCCATAACAAATGAGGCAAGTGACTTTGATGATGAATGCATTGACACATTGATCAAACATCAACCAGTCATATGTAGTCCATATCATAGGTATAGAATCTCATCGCTACGTTCCTTGATAACAAAAAACAATGAATTATTTGGTCAAGTGCAAGTTTATTTTTTTATTACAGAATTCCATAGAGGAACAAAGCATGACCATGGATTTTTTTGGATTTAAATGCGCCAATATATCAAAAATCCCTTGATGTTGATGTCACATGTTTCATTGATCAATATTTTAGTTGTGATTCAACAATTTTTTCAAATCAAATGATTCAATTTCAGACTCATCAGCACACAAAGACTTGCAAAAACCATAAAAATTCTAGTTGTAGATTTGGTTTCCCTATCCCACCAATTGATGAAACTTGTGTCTTGCATCCTTTGTGAAATGAAAACAATGATATGAAAACAATGCAAAATAAACTTTCATTTCTTCTACATGACAAATCCTATTCACATAACATAACATTTCCCATGTTTTTAGTTGATTTTGGAATTACAAAACAATAATACATCGTGCTCTTATGATTTTGTATTACTCAACCAATTGTACTACTCAAAAGAAATCCTTGCGATGTGTGGATAAATGCATTTGTAAAAAAAATCCCTTCGTTTTTGTAAGAAAATATAGATGCTCAATCTAATTTAGATGTCTTTGCCACAGCAACATAATGCAACTCCTATATGAAAAAAATGGATCACTCCATGACAACTACATTCAAATAAATTCTATAAAATTGCATATCTTGGGAGACAACAAAATTGAAACTATTTGTAAGCTTGGAAACACATTGCTAAATATTCAACAAATGTCAAGTCAACAAGCAGTCCACATTGCCCTATCATTTCCTTCGTATTCAGCTTCTAGGAAAATAATTTTCATTAACACTGCTCCAACTGAAAAACAAAGATGTGTTCTAAAAAGACCTATTTTGTTAGAACAAGAACCTGATAATTCTGAAGATATTATTTGCATGGCAAATGTTGATATATATGTTGCACATCCTGTTTCCCTTGAGAAAGTTTGCTTGGCAGAATATGTTTCCTCTTATTCAATCATGAAAAAAACATTAAAAAAAAAAGAAGAAAACATCCATGTGCTAAAAGATTCATTCGATACAATGAACACATGGACCCAGAAAACAATTATAGAGAAAAAATGATGCTTTACATCCCATACAGGGAGTCTGAATACACATTAAAGAAAAATGAAGAAACATGGGTTGAAGCATACTTTTCACATAAACACATTATCAATGTCACAGAAAAGCAATTTTCTCATTTAGTCGAACCATGGGGTGATATTGAAACTGCTTCTACTACATTTTCATCCCAAAGAGACAAGATATTTATGCTTCACTTTCCATTAGAAACTTACAATAGATCTTGTTCTAATAAAAAATATGACATTCAACAAGATTTGCAAGAGAAAATGCAATTCAAAAGCACTCAAACTAAGTATACAAAAAACAATGAATTCATTAAGCATCATTTTGTTTTGAACACAATGGCATGCCATGAAATTATGAGACAGTTAAATCAAGAGCAACAATTAATAATCAAACAAATAGTTGTATGGAAAAAGAATAATCATGGTAAGCATTTCTATTTTTTTATTACTAGAGGTGTAGGTATAGAAAAAACATTCATTTCTCAAGCACTTTACCATGCACTTGTACAGATTTATAACAAAGACTTACAAAGTGACCCTTTGAAAAAAAAGGTCTAGTACTTGCATTTACTGGAAAAGCCTTATATATTTCACATGGTGTTACAGTCAATTTAGCTTCGCATTTTCCACTTTCACCATGGCACATGGTTCCATTGGCTTCTAACACACTCGATGTATTGAGCAAAGAATACAAACAACTTAAATTTATGTTGATAGATGAGGCTTCATTAATTGGGTCTCGATTGCTTTATAGCATTGACAAGTGACTCCGTGAAATTATGCATACTCCAGCTTCCCCATTTGGGAACCTTGACATAATATTCTGTGGTGACCTATGTCAAGCACAACCTATACATGATTGTTGGATATTTGAACAACATAATCTTGAAGGAACTAGTGCTCCTTACAACTTTTGGAAGGAAAATGTGAAAACTTATGAATTAAAATAGGTAATGCAACAAGAAAATAAATAATTTGTATCCATCTTAACCAAAATCAGGGCATGTTCACATACTGATAATGATCTTGCATTCTTGAACAAACATTGTTATATATCAACACCAAATGATCCAACATTTCCATACCTATTTTATTTAAACAAGAATGTACAGGAACATAATGAAAAAATGTTGTCTCTCAAAAATGAAGAAGTAATTATATTAAATGCATATGATAGAAGAATTGACTCAACAAATATAAATCACAATAAACATATCCAAGTACAGTTTCCATCTTCTATTGTGTTGAAAGAAAATATGCTTGTTGAACCAATTGGTGGAAATTACAATATTCAGGATGGCTTGGTAAATGGTGTTGAAGGAATTTTTAGAGCATCAACAACATTTGAAAATGGCATAATTTGGATCGAATTTTCTGATCTAGTTGTTGGCACCATTCAACGGGAAAAAAATGGCGCATCTGTACAAAGATGGAATAATGTCTATGGTGGACACTTGTTGCTAGATTTGTCGGAATAAAGAATCAAACAACAAAATTAGTTTTACAAGAGAACAATTTCTTGTTCAACTGGCATGTGCACAAACTATACATTGTTCAAAAGGGTTAACAATGGACAAATTGTATTTTGGCTCAAAAGGAGTTAAGCAACATGGACTTCCTTATACTGCACTTTAAGAGTTAACAATGGACAAATTCGACCCAGATGTGGGTGACACGTTATGGTTTTAATGGATACATTGAAGGATGGCGATGAGGGGACGGGCCACCTGGCTGACGGCACCCTTCCCCATACCACCCTGAGGCACCTTCATGACACACTGCAGGCAACATTCAATGCAAGTCTGAAGCAGCAAAAGGTCATTTACTATCTGGATATGGAGGTACCTTAGTTCATTCCTTCACTGCAACTGCCCGCCTCAAGCCTATGAACCCAGCATTCGCACTACAACTGGTCATCGCTGTTGGTTAGTCTATGGTGTGGATTTTGGTAATGGGTTTCACCATTCCCATTCTGGTCTCTACATTCTAACCTCGGCTTAGAACGACCCTACTCCCCCTCACAATTCCTCTATTAGAGCTCCCTCTATCATTATTCCTTCTGTCATTGCTCCCTTTGAGTGCTCAGCTAGCAATATCATGATGGTGAGACATCGTATGAGAAGTTGAAGGGGCGGAACTCGGGGAGGCAGTTCTCACCCTCTGACTGAGCTGCACCCTGAGTGCGCTACCTCCTCTCCTTCCCTTGAACTACATCATCCTCCAAGACATGGGGCGGGTAGATATCCAAGCACAAGAAGTGGGCGGGGTCTGGCTCGTTCCTCAGGTGTTGTTCATGGCGATTTTGCTGTCCACTCTGCTAATTTTCCTTTGCCCCCTCATCCCACTCCCACTCAACCCAATTCAGGTTTTGTAGCTCCTTGAACAGGCCTGTCATTATCACTACTATTTCCATCCTCTTCACTAAAGACAATACTCAGACTGCCTCTCAAGTCGACAATTCCAACTTGCTGCAAGAGGTCGCTCCCAGATGCAATAATTGTAGAGATACTGGAAAGAATGTGATAGACGAAGGCCTCTTCACTTCACATGGCAGGAACATCGGTGGCAATCAACATGGTGAAGGGGGTACCTCTGCTGCTATGTGCCCCTCTGGTGGTTCGAGTCACGACGGGTCTACTCTGCATGTTGCATCTGGTAGGCTGGGCAACGCCCATCCAACGGATGAGTCACATGGTGGAGGTGGGGAGCCACACAGAAGCGTGTCAAAGAATGAGGCGGATGAGTGGGCATGCCCAATCATCGAGGAACCCATCCCGGATGACTTCAACTACGTTGACATGGCTTCCAGGTGTCTAGACATGGCGGCCGGGATATGGACGTGGCTGCCTGGTATTAGGACATCGCTTCCAGGTGTTTTTTGTCTGGTCTTTTTATTTTTGTTAGTTTTTATTGGAATCTCGTCTCCTATCTGGACTTTCTGTCAAGGCATCACCTCACTATTTCTTTTGTGGGTTCTGGACTCAAGAATTGATACCATTTTTGGTTTTATGCTCTCTGTGGACTGGTTTCCCCAATGTTGGGGCAGTCCAGATTTTGCTGAATCTCTACGTTCATCTTGGTTGAGGCTTCATCCTCTCTGTAATTTTATGTACATATTAATATATTATATTTACTTAGAAAAAAAAGCAATGGACAAATTCGCTTTTGACCCAAAAGGAGTTAGGCAACATGGATTTGTTTATATTGCACTTTCTCGTGTCAAAGATATTAAGTACTTGCATTTATTAAACAAAATAGAACATAGTAACTTTTCTCTCAATGACAAAGTTGCTATTAAGCTAAATATACATAGACAAAATGCCTCCTATGAGCTTGAATATAGCATATATCAAAATAAAACAATTGACAATTTGACAATATGTTCATTGAACACTCGTAGTTTGTGCAGGGATTTCAAAGATATCATTGCTGACTATTATCTAATGAGTGTTGACATTATTTGTTTCCAAGAAACAAAATCAAAATCACCTCCACTGAATCCATTATTGTCAATCAAATATGACTACATACATTTATACCATTTCCATGGAATTCTCACATACTATAGAAAAAATATTATGGTTGAGAATCATTTCACTTATACAAAAGACCAAATTGAATAAAAAATTGCAACATTCCATGTTGAAAAAAAAAACATTATACTTGCAAATGTATATATTGCACTGAATGCAAACATTGAAGAAATAATTCATTTCATCAAATTCATTTTAGAGCACACATGCAACAACTACCCAATTGTGCTTGTTGGTGATTTCAATTTGGACATGTTGCAAACTAGCTATCAACAAAAAAAACTACTTTCGTTTATGCAAAATAATGGCTTCAATTTTCATACAAAAAAACCAATTGACTATAGCTCAATGCTAGATAAATTTTGGACAAACCTTTCATCTAGTATTGTTTCTTTCCATGTCTTTGATGCTTATTGGATAAATCATCATACAATTTGTCTTACCATATCTTTGTTGTAACCTTGAGTCATTTTTCCAATGTTCGTATTCTACAATTTCATTGTTGACTTGTCACAATATTTGTCACATCTGTAAATTTGCACCTTTGACATATTCCTTGATTTGAAAACATTGAAAAACAAAGAAATTTTGCACAACTAAAAACAAGAAAACAACGAAAACATGCAAATATCAAATTCTGGTAAGTCTTCGAACCATGAACATAAATTTGTTTTGCTTGTCATGTATAACTATAAATTTGTATGCTATGCTTGGCATGAAATTTACACATTTTTCGTTCTTACTTTCTTGCATTTTGCTCCGTGCACTGAATATTATTGTTTGCTTTAGCTTGTAGTTCATATTTCATTATTTCTCGTGCAACTACTTTTGATAAAAAAATAAAAAATAAAATGTGCCCATGGTAATTCTTAATAACACATTTCTAGAAATGAACTATATGTATATTTGTCAATGAAATCTATAAAAAAAATATTTATTGTAACTTATGCACGTTTACTACATAGCCACTAACAATAGCTAATGGTACCATAAAAAAAAAATCGTGTATATATAATTTACCATTGTAGTATACATTGTTTTAAATGTTCTTTATACACTACTTGATGAATTTCATTTTCATTTTTTTGCCAATGATTGGTCTAGTCATTTGGAACAATATCATGGAACCATCTAGCTCTAACAAACAATTATTTAAAAGCCAAAGTTGTGGAAAATGAGAATCCAAAAAGGTTAGGTTTGTGCTGCATTGAATGTTTGTATAGTCAAATGACATGTTTGCGTTAAATCAATGTCAATGTTTTTTGAAGCATATTGTTTTGACTTTACATATAAGTAGAGAAAAAAATAATGGAAGTAGCATCCTTGTCAATCATTAAGATATGCTCAGGAGCATATGCAAAAACTTTTGAAGGCGATATATTGGTTATTTGTGGGTTTAGCACAAAATAAAAGTCCTAACTCTCCAACAAAGGCGTGACTACTACACGCTGATTTGGTTGATAGCTACGACCAACTGACTATCACAGTGAACATGAGCAACAATCTTATAAATCATTTCGAAAACATGTTTACTGTTGGAAACAGTGTTCAAATTACAGATTTTGTGATAAGAAACAAGGGTATTTATAAACGAGGAAACGCAAAATGTTGTATAGTGTTAGAGAACAAAACCACGGTTGAATCAATTACACAAGTTTGGAAAAAACATAGATTGGCTCTAGATACAACAATGCACAATCTTGTTGTCTCAAGTGATACATATGTAGGTGATTCAATAGGAGAAATAGTAATAGGTTGCCACCAAAATAACAAGCAACTAGAACTTGATATAAAAGATGGTGAAGCTGCAAAGGACAATGCAATTATAAGTTTGTTGCTAGAATAACTATACTTGCATTTTGAACAAAACGATAACATTTTCTTTGAAACTATGTTATTGTATCTTTGTTTTGCATTGTTATCAAGGTAGCAATTATCTCATTATTTTTTGCATAGACTTCTTAACCAAAAATATGTTGCATGATTTACTGTAGTTGTTATTGAACGATAGTCATAGAGAGCATTTTTTCAAAATACAATATGAATTGGCATCAAAGTTGACTATGCTCTATTTGTTCAAAAACATTGTTAGAAATGATGTGAAAGGGAGTCAACAGTTACACTTTGGATCAACAACTTTTCTTGAGCCATTAAATGATGAATTTGCAAGAGCGCATTTACTGTCTTTTGTAATGTGAAGAACATAGATATTTTTACTAATATATTTTTTATTCAAGTAACAATATTTTTAGTTTGATGTAAAAAATATTGGATTGTGATAATACTTATTAGACGTAACAATTCAATTTTCCTTGGGTGAAGAAAAAAACATAGATCTAGGGAGTGTTGAAAGCCAAAAATGTTTTCTCTCCCCCTTTTCAGCAAATTTGCAATAAATGCACAAAGTGTTCATTCAACCACAAATAAATGCACAATTTGTAAATATAGCACAAAATTTAACTATGAGCACAGTGTTGAATGTATACTGAAAACAAAGAATTGTAAAATTGATTGGATGTTGCAAAGGCCACAACTAAAAGAACATTTCCCAGTTATTGTTGAAACAAACTTTAAGGAATACATGCAAAGCATATCAGCTACAATTTTCAATTTAAGAAAATTTTGTATTCGAGGTCTTTTTACTTTAACAGTTAACAACATTATTGTTGAGATAAACGAGATGTGACCAGCAAACAAAAATATTTTTTCATACATCAACATTTTGACAGTTAAGTTATTCTTTCTCTTTTGTATTGCACCAACTCATAATTCACAAATACTTGCAGAAATACTAATATATACTTTTGCTTTTATTGCAAGTTGTAGAATTACAAAACACAAAAAACATTTAGTCGAGTGATTTTTAGAAATGTGCTGCAATGTCTCAATCAAGAATACTTTATTTTCCTTTTTTTTATAACTAGTTCTTGTTTCTCTTTTCCTATAAGTTTTCTTGCACCAGATGAAAACAGCGAGCAAATTTCACACTATGCAATATGATATTTCAGTTATGTCAAAATTTCTATGAGACTATGGTCTCATTTTTTGTTAATACGAACATTATATCTTAGTTCCATAATAACATAATGTAACTCTCATAATAGTTAGTATGACATATTATATATGTGCCAATGTTTTTCTCTCCACTGTTAAAATATTGTCTTGGATTCTCATTTGCTATAAATTCTAGAATTGTGTACTATTAGGGACAAAAAGAAAAGAAAAAGAAGGAAACAAAATAGTTGCATGTGTATCAATGTGTTCATTTTTGTATACACATAATTGAATGCTCTGTGTTAAAATAAGGCACTATAGGAGAATTGATATATATGTGTTTTTTGTTTTCATTTTCCATAGATCAAATCGTCCTTATTTTCCTATTTGCATAACTATTTTTCATGTAGTGTTCATTTTATAATTAGCTTTTTTTGTTCCTGTTTTCTAAGCTATATAGTGTTGTGATGCAGTTATATATAATTGCAAATTTGTTGTGCATTGAATTAAGAGATTTTGTATCTTGTTTCTATTTTTTAATTTTTTTGGTCTCTTCTTAGAATGCATTTCAACTCAAGAAAAAAAATGTAGATTTAAATATAACCTAGGTAGATTGCGGTTTCATTGATACTAGCTACCTGGACTATGATACTCAATTATTTTCTACTTGTTTTTTGTGACACATATATGGAAACCAGTGTGCATAATTACTAGAGAAACTTCTTCTTTCGAAAATTTTTGCCAACCTAGTGCATCATTTTGTTAATAGGACCATAATATCTCAGTTGCACAAACACATTGTATAATTACAAAAAATTCAATATACCATATTATATACATATGTGTGCTTTTCTTTTCACTGTTACAATATTAACTTGAATTCTCTTTTTTTTTTGTAAATTGTGAAATGTTTTGTCTTAAGGAATAAAACAAAGAAAGAAAAAATTGCATCGCAATTTCTTGATTTTTGTATATGTTCAATGAAATGTTCTATGCAAAAAAAGGACCTCTACAGGGGCATCCAAACATTTGTGTTCTTTCTTTTTTTTCACATATATCAAATCTTCTAAAAATTTTATTTTTATATTTGCACAAGTGTTTTCCGCAAATTGTGTGTTTCTGTTAATTGACTTTCTTGCACAAGGATTTTTTATAGTGTTGCATTACAGTTATGTAGAATTGTGAAATTATTATTTAATGAATTAAAAAAATGTGCATCTTATTTATGTTTTCTAATTTTCTTTGTTTCATCTTGTAATGAATATCAACTTGCAAAAAATTAAAAATTTAGCTATATAGTATAATGAAACTGTGATTCTTCTAATGCTAAGTGCTATAACAATGATGTCGAATAATTTTTTGGATCTTTTTCATCAATGATACATGGTCATGTGCATGCATCATTTTTGTAGCCACTTGTTTTTCCCTTTTAAGCTAATAGTTTATTGTTTACCATAGCACATGTTAATAGTTTCCAATGTTTGGTCTATGATAATGATTCTTTGATGGATAGTGAATGATATATGTACTATTTGAAATCAATGATCCATTTTTTGTAGCACATTGTCATTTCTATGAATAATAAATATATTATTTACTTTGAACTATGAGCTCCTATGATAAATTTTTCACTGACCTATGTAATCAATCTTACTTGGAGATTATGATAGGTTTTAGTCTTTCCCCACCATATTGTTTTTTGTGACAATATTGCCTTAGGTATTTTTTTTATTTATTATTTAACATACACAATTGAGTATTCTAGATATATTGTAAACAAGAGATTGAGAAATTTGTAAAATAATCTCTGAATCATTGGTAACTTGATTTCTTATTTTCGATCTCTCATGTCACTCTGGAGTCTGTATTTTCATTGTAACAATATGGAACTCAATGTGATTGATAAAAACATCACTAAACTTGTATGTTTGGATGCACCTACTTCTGAAATGTTAAAAGTTGTTCAATCGTTTTAAAATGCTCACCTGACAAGTATAACATACAATGTTTCTACAATTGCTCTCCAAGCACCTATTTTTATTGTACCAATATTATCAATGAATCAATGAACTGAGGTCAATGATGATCCAAAACATGTGCCACATAATTCAAATATTGGAGTGACTAAGGGAGCAGAAAATCATAAATTTATGGATAAAGAGTTATGTGTTTTTAGGCACTATTACCTATTATTTAATATTGTTGGGATTTTTTTATGAAATACACTTTAAGTACACTCTCTGGCATTTGATGTACTCAGTATAGCAGTTTTATGCATTCATATAATCATGATACAATTAATAATGTACTCATTTCTAAAGTTGAAACTAGTCTGCATGTATTGCACATTTTAATATTTTAATGTTAATATGATAATTAATCTCACAATGGATAATTTTCCCTATAATTGTGTGCTTTTCAATCTTAGTATTTGTTTTATCATGTGCTTTTGCAAGTAATTCATTATGTTGCCTTTTTTATGGGTTCTGTATTATATTATTCTTTTGCATGCAAAATGGTACAAATTGCTACACTAGCTCACTGAATCCAGAAACTAGAAGAACAACAATAATATGAAACTCATTTCCAAGTAAACCAGGAATTCATAAATAACATGCTTTACTCTTGTCCTTTTTGAACTTTTTTGCTTTACATTGATACTAAGGTATTTTTTTCACAAGACGAATTATGATATATTGACTTTTGTACTAGGCATCTATAAGGTCTCCCTATGTGCTTCAGCTCAATATTGATATCTAGTGAAATCTAACTATTGTTATTGTAATAAAACAATAAAAAAAACTTGCTTTCATGTATAAGGGAAAAAATACTCTTTGTCACATATTAAGTAATCTATACATGGTTATGTTTGGTGTGTGCTTATATTGTCTCAGATGCCAACCTTGCAGGAAATTTCATGGTTCTCGAACACTAGAACCACCATGTGTTATAGATACACTTATATTTCCCTCATTATTATCATAACAAAATTTGCAGGTTTGCCTTGTTTTTGATATCTCTCTTTGTATTTTCTCATCCAATTTAACCAGAGGTATAGAAATGGTATTTCGTGAGGGAGATATAAATAATAATAGAACATTGATTAACATTAAGTCAATATAAGGATTCTTGGACATAGAAAGAATCTATATGTAACCATAACAAAAGTGCTTATTATTTGATTTTTGTTAACAAAGGACACAAGGTATATCTTCCAATCATTTACCAATATTCCATTTTCCTACTCCTTTTCTAGGATTCTATTTGAAATAAAAACAAATGTTATAAATGCTAAGTCCTTTCATGTACCTGCTCAATGTTCATAGATTTCCTCGTGTTCACTTTGCAATTATGCATTGTGTAGGATACTCACAAATCTATGATGCTGGAGAGGAAACCAATGAAAAAAATGATAGCTATGATATCTATGGTTATCTTAGGTATACTTTCCTTTGTTCAGAGATTCAGAACCCAAAAATTGTGTTACTCATTTTAACCTACTATTTTGATATGGTTCTTATTCATTAATTTCACTGCAATATCGATGCACATGATACAAGTGTCTTCAAAGCATTTTTTCACAAATATATCTGTGATTTCTTTGGGAAAAAATCAAAACAGCCTTGTACTTTAGTTGGAAGAATAGTTCTATATATAGAAAGTATAAAATATGCTTTCAACTGTCTGAACAAATTATTTTGTGGTTATCAAACACATTCTACATTAGTAACTTTAAATATGATACATGTAAACAATTGTTTAGAAATTATTGAATCTAGCCTTGATTGCTAGTTTCAAGTAACTAGAATCCAAAAAATTATTTATACATTTACAAATCAAGTCTTTATTGCTAGTATTAAGCAAATAGCACACAAGAGCTAAAGATAGAATTGCATATGTGAGTCATTTTTCATTCTCATTTGTAGTTAAGACATGAGCATAAATTAATTAAACACAAGAGGAATAAAAAGTGTTTGTGTTATTGCTAATGTTCTTTGTGGCTCAAAATCAAAAATCAATACTCACTAGTTCCACGATCCATGTTCTATAATTTTTTGATACGAAAGATATAATTTAAAAATTAAGGTAATAATTTTCATTTCCGTTGTTAGGTTTACAAGAAGCCTTTTTTTTTATTTTGTGCGTCACAAAATAAAATAAAATAAACATTAATTTTTATTTTTTATTTTTTGAAGACTTAAGTTGCAGAATGGATCGAGAAACATTTTGTAAAAAAATTAACCTTTGGACTACCCGACCTTCCGACCACCCAACTGGAAAGTTGGGATGACTAGGAATTTTATTATAAATAATCTTAGCAACCCCCAAACCCTAACATTGCCCAAAATTCAAACTACTCGGCTTAATGAAACCACTCGACTATGGTATAGTCAAGATCGGGATACAATATGTGAATCACAAAACAAAAAACACCCAACTATGTGACCTCCTGACTATACGATTGGTGCAATAAAGACAAACGATGACTATGGTGTAGTTAGAATCAAGATATAATGAATTAATCATAAAATAAGAAAATGTCCAACTAGGCGACTGCCTGAGCTCCGAACTGTCTACAAATAAAATACTATTTTTGTTGATTTGTGTGCAGTGTGCCTTTTAATAAATATTTTCAAAATTTGTTGTTTCACATTCAATTGATTATTTGTTAAATTAATAATAAATTTTTTTATTGTTTTTCGATTGTCAAAAATAAAAATAGTTGGCCTGTTTACAGGGAATTAATGGACAAGTTCGTTTGCGATTTTTGCGTTTTTCTAAACAGAATTTTAAGATTTTAGGTTATTCTGCTTGCATGCTTTTTTATGAGGTATTGTTTGAAGAAAATTTGAATTAAGTAAACCAAGTCCCTATTTCAAAAAACTCTATGTAAGCATAATGTCATTTGTTTTAAAGATTCCTAAGTGAAATTTCAAATTTTAAATTAGCAAAACTTATGTATGTTGTATTGGCATTTCCAAGTCATAAAATGCCAAAAAAAAGAAACTCTCTAGTGGAAAATTTAAGATTTTATAGTCTTTTTCCTGCATGTTATTCTCTAAACTCTTGTTCGAAGAAGAACTGAATTGAGGCAACACAATATTCATTTCAAAAAAATATGTGTAAGCATAATGTTTTTTTCTACAAATTGTTGAATTCAATTCCAAAGTTTGAATAATCGAAACTTATATATGCTTCGTTTATGTTTACAGCTCATAAAATGCCAAAAAATGCAAAATCTCCAATTGCAAATTAAAATTTTAGGGTGTTTTGGTTGTATGCTTGTTTCTTAAGTCCTATTGCAAAAAGCACTGAATTAAGGAAACACAATACCAGTTTCAAAAAATTATGTGTAAGCATAGTGTTATTTCTTTTAGAAATTATTGAATTCAATTTCAAATTTTAAATAAGCAGAAATTATATATCCTTACTATTTAAAGGTTATATAATGGAAAAAAAAGGAAAGTATGCAGCGACAAAGCAACAAATAGAGCATATTAAAGAAAATATTAAGAGCATTCATGTTGGACCAACACAACAAGTGAACTTTAGCACATTACTCATGGCAGATTCAACCTACAAGACACAAAAAGAAGGTATGATGAGATGGCAGGAGATACTTGAATTCTTTGAGCAAAGGGAATGGTTAAAAATAACAAATGCTACAAAAAAAAAAAAAAAAACAAAACAAAAAACAACGACAACAACAAGACAAAACAAAACAAACAAAAAACAAAAAACAAAAGAACAAAATAAAAAAAAAACAAAACAAAACAAAACAAAATAAAAAACAAAACAAAACAAAAAAACAAACAAACAAAACAAAACAAACAAAAAAAACAAATTGTTTGAAGCAATGAGAGAAACAGAGTTACATAAAGTAGCAACTAGGGCCAAATTTTTCCCTATTATGACATGATTTTGTGGATTCTCTCTCGCCCTGATATTAAAACCTGAACATTGTTTGACCATCAAGAAATTTTGATAGCCTTCGAGAAAATTGAAGTGTTATCAACCATATATAAGCTTAGTCCTCCGCAACTCCCACTTAAATTTTAGTTCCTTCATATGTTTTGAAGTATTTTCTTGAAGAAATGTCAAGAGAATTATGATATAGTAACTGAAGAATGGTTGAGAGAAGAAGAATAAGGTTTCAAGCTCAAAGGAAAAAAGGACTATCTTATAGTTATTTTTAAGAAGCCTGTTAGATTTTTTATTAAAACGTTAAGCATGTTATATGGGGAACAAGATCCTGAGCATTGTAAATTTAAATGGATCCCAATAATCCATAGCATTTTGAATGAGGGGAACACCTAAACTGGGTTGAGCTGTTGTCATAGAATATCATAGATTCAGTGAAACTCTCGGTGTCATCTCCCCCCGGGTTCAATTACATTTTTTGTATGTTTGTCTATTTGTTAGATGTTATTATTTCTTTAGTCCCATTTCCCCTCATGAAATGGAATTACCCATCTGACCAACAACTCTCAATTCAAAATTATGCTCCTATTCTATGGGAGTCTAGTTTTAAACATCATTTTTATGATATTTTCCACTATGTTTTGATCCATTTGCATCAAGTCTTGTTTGGAACAATACCTCCCAAAATAAGTGATAATCTCAAACAAGGCCTAGAATCATTAAGTCGCTAATTTGTTGAAGAATTGCTTTCCTACATAAGAGTCTTTGGCAATGAAATTGGTCCTCGTCTTCTACCCCGATATATTACAGAAAGACTTGCTTTGAGAGAAATGGTTAATCAAGTTGTTTTGTATGGGAAAGCCAAAAAGTTGAGTAAGCTCCAAAATAAACTTTGGCCTAATTTCCCAATAAATTTTGGTGACATTAATATCTGAAACAAAGGACATGGAATCAAAGAAGCTGAAGAGCTTGAGGAAATTTGGTTATTTTCTTTGCACCATTGTGACTATGATCCTCAAGGTTTCATTGACAATCATTATATAACAGTCGGTTATATTTAAAAAATTATTCATCATGAACCACCTTTCAATGTTGTTTTTATATGCATTGGTGATTTTCAACAAGCTCTCTAGAGAGGCAAACTCCTACATAGTGAATCAAGACAACAATTGCAGGAATTTAGAGAGGAATTGTTCGAAAATTTCCCAAAGGAAAAGGATCTACACCTCAACATTTCATTCGAAGAGTTAAAGTCTACTAAATTTTTGCAATTTAATTTCAATGAACTCACTTCAAAACCTTCTATTGTTTCTCAGAAGGGAAAAGCGATAGAAATTGAAAAATTAGAAGGTTTTATTGTCACGAGTAAAGAAGCTAAATCCACATCAATACAAAATCTGAAAATGGAACAAGAAGGTACAGGAAGAGAAAAGACTCCAGAAAAAGAAGAAACAACTTAACAAGATATTATTGTGAATAATTCCCATGAGAAAATAAAGCAAGAGAAACCAGAAAGTGCAAAAGTAAAAGAAATAGAAGTACCTAAGGAGAAAGAAATACATGTATCTATTGAAACCAATACCAAGGAAAATGAGCAAAAAATGGAATCATATTTAATAGATTCGATACTATATCTACTGTATATCTTTAGACATCAGTAAAACCGATTTCCACTAAGATTCCTTGGGAATCATTCTTGTTTAATCGGTTTCTAAATTAGAGCCAATTGCAGATATTATTCCTTCTTTGACAGATTATTATTTTAATACTCAAACAAAATCAATTGTCCAAAGAACAAAGAAAAGAAAACATGATACTTTGGAAACTGTATCTAAATTAAGCTAACAGGCTCGGGGAGACGTAAAAGAAAAAGATCAAGAATATTCCCAAGCTTTAGGAGCTTTTGTCAATTACAATTAGTATCATTTGAATGAGCTTGCAGCTTCATATGATTCCATTTTACTGAAAATTAAAGTTTTGGAGGAAAAATTGAAGAAAAATGAATTGTTTTGTGAAGAAAACTGACAGCAGAATTCTGCTAATTTAATTCGAGGATTTACTGTAGAAAGAGAAAACCTGTAGAAGGATTTTCAAAAACAATTGGAACAAGAAAATATAAAACATGAACAAGAGATTCAAGAATTGAAAAAATTACATGAAGATCAAACCTGTATCTAGAAGGAAGAAGCAAAAAACAATTTTTCCATTATTGTCACAAATTTGCAACAGGAAATTGAATCTCTTAAATATCAAGTGAATGAGAATCAACTGGAAACATGGACATTTTCAAAGATCAAGCCTTACAATTTTTTCTAATTTTAAGGATGAATCAATCAAACTTCTATTAAAAAATGGATAAAATCTCAATGGTTTGTCAAGAAACTAAATATTTAAGTAAAAGAGTTGATTCATTAGTAGAAGAAGACATATCAATTAAAAGCAAGTTTTTGTCTATACTTGACTGGGAAAACGAATTTCAATCTACTAAAATTTCAAAAGTTTATAAGAGAGACAAAATATTGATGCTTGCTTCACTAAGTTGTAGGGAGAAAGAGAAAAAGGAAATAAAGGCATGCATACAAACGACATATGAGCAATGTTTATCAATTTGGGAAAAACGAACAAACTTTATAGAAGAATTTGACCTAGTAGCAAGTCATTAAAGGAAGCAATTCCATGCGAATTAAAACAATCCACATAAAATCTTCTTACCAAGGACCAAGTAGAAACAAAACAATTCATTTTGGACACAACAAAGTTTCCAAAAATTTCTGCAACTGCCTTTTGAGAAAATCAGGCTTATTGCAAAGTTTGAGGTCAAATATCAGAAGAAGAAGAAAAAGACACAATTGTTATTTTACAAATGCCAAATCAATATCAATCAGTTTCCTCCCATTTATTCTTTGCACTTTACGAGTTATATTCACAATAGGTAGCTCATATCGAAGTACATGCACCTAACCTACAACTTAGTATCAATTACGGAGACTCTAAAGATGAGGAGAAGATGCTTGCTTGCCCGCCAGATTTCAATTGAACATACAACATTTTAGAATTCAGGATTTACTTTCAGAAAAACTATTGATTTTCATGTTCCAAGACCTATTTTATTTTATTATATTTTAGTATATATAGAGCTTTATGCATTGGTGCAAAGGGTCTAGAACAATGAATATTGCAGACTTAGATGTTTTTAATCAATTTTGAAATGCCAACTTTTTTCAATACCATTTTTAGTGCTCATGTGTAATGATTGTGGCGTTTATGTGACTGCGTGATTTTGATTACTTAATAAATGCCTCTGATTTTACTCTATGACTTGTGCTCTTTGATTCTGAATAAATATTTGATAATTCTGTTTAAGATTCCTTATGAAAATTTTGCAATTTACATATTTTTATAATAAAAAATAAGAAATTGTAGATTTACTTATTCTTAGTTTATCATTGCAATACAATACTGAAATCTAGGAAAACTTTCTCTCCTCCATGACATAGAAATTGTTACTAATTTACTTTAAATTATGCATGTATAGACATTCCAAAAAATACTAAAAAAACTTCCTGGATAGTATCAAAATCTGAAAATATCTGTTCAATCTTGCGAATTCAATTCCACTTATGAATTTAAATTTCATGATATTATGCATGGTGTTATGCTCATTTAAATCCTTTAATTGTTGGTATTTAGAATGATTAAATCATTGGTTAAATGGGCATTTGTAGTTGATATTGGTACATGCATAATGTATAGGACTTTGGAGCAAGTGTTTGATGAATAAAATCTTAAGAAAATATCTTTTGTTTTTGTATTGCAGATATATATGTTAACATCAAATAGTTCACAAATTCATTGTATTGCAAAACCTTTTTCCTCTATATGTCGACATGCATATGGAATTAATGAGTTTATAGTATAAGCTTGTGAATCATTGATACATTGCTCTTATTCAATGTTTCTAGTATCCAGATGTTGTTTTAAGCAATTGGTAGCAGTGTTTTCATTGCAAATGAAACAATTATAAAAAAAAACTTGTACAATTATTTTTTTCAAATTAGACATATTGAAATATGGTGCAAGTGTACAAATAGACTAAAAAAAACAATCATCATAGTCATTGATATTTTGTCCATAGGTCTAAAAGCCTTGTTCATGTAAGATTTACTCAATTGATAATACATCAAAGTGTCCAAGTGAGAATTAGTTGCTCTAGTTATTGAAGCTAGAAGATTTGTTGTGCTATATAACAGAAGTGGCCCAAATTTTCCACATACAGAATTTTGATTATCTTACAAAATGTTATATTCATGGTCATAAATGGCTGGATTGAACTGTAGATATTAGTTTAATTTTAGTTTTATATAGACAACGAAACCTTTAATACAAGTGCTATGCAACCATACCAAATGGAAAATATAAAAATAATAATTGGAACTTTAATCGAGCACATACTGACTTGTTCCAAGAGAATTTTTTCCACCTGTCAATAATTACTTATGTAAATTGGATGCAAGCATATCAATTGTTGCAGTCATAATTGTGCCATGATCCCTATTAACATTTGTAATGCTTATAATATAGAAGACTAGTATATTTCTTGTTAGAATGTTTATCACTGTATATGGCACATTGAAGTTACTGTTCTTTTGAGCATTATTGTACAAGTTTCTTCAACAAGATACATTCCACTAATTTTCGTTTCACTTTTGTTTTTTGTTATGTATGTGTGTCATTATGTCCATGAAAACCGGTATGCCTATAAGATGAAGCACAACATGATAATGAATTCCATGTTGAACCTCGGTTGCACACTAAGTGTGCCCAAAGTCCCAACATAAGAGTTATTATGCACAAAGATAGCACAAGGATTTGGCCAAATACTTGCACATTTTTTCAGAAAATTATCTATCAATTACTTTGTTTTTCTATCCATTTGTCTCAAGTATTTAGCTTTAAATACAACTACAACTAGAGAACTCAGAGTTATCAGATTGTTGTTCTAACAAAATAGGTCTTTTCAAAACATATGTTATTTCTCTAGCTCGACCAATGTTCATGAAAATTGTTCTTCTAAAAGTTGAATACAAAGGCAAACATAAAAAAAGGTACATTTCTTGTCCACTTGACATTTTTTGTATATTTAGCAATGTGTTTCCAAGTTTGCGAACAACTTCAATTTTGTTGTCTTGACAAGACATACAAATTTTTACTTAAATTTTTTAAATGCAATTGTAATGGACCAATCCATTTTTGTCATATAAGAGATGAAATATGTTGTTGCTTGATAGGAATATGAAATAGATTGAGAATTTTTGTTTCCTTGCTACACGATGTTCTTCTATTCAACTGTCTCAAGTGTTTTTCTCTGGATACAATTGTAACTACATATAAATGTATTGCTAGATATACATGTAAAAAAAAACAGAGAGAGAATATAACTTTGAGAATCAGTTACTGAAAATCTAGAAAGACTTTATAGTGTCGTATAATATATAGACTTATGATATCAATAACTGAGATGAGTGTCAAGAAACTAATTGCCACTGTGCACATAGTAAACTCTTTTCACAACCTGTTGGACAAAGGAAAATCCAGTCTTCTATATTTCTTTGTTCTATAATTATTAGGTATGAAACTTATAATCTAAATATTCACCGAATACATTGCATTCTTGTTTTCATGTTTACAACAATATTTTATTCCCTTTATGTGTCACAAAATCAATAAAAACAGGTGTTAAACAATTTTTTTTTGTTCCTGATGACTTAAGTCGCAGGTCGGATTTTAGAAAAATTTTGTAAAAAAATACAAGATCCCAACTACTCAATATTCTGACCATATGACTAGGAACTCGAGCTGACCATGATATTTTTAATAAATAATCGGGCCAACCTACCAACCTTGATGTTTCTGGACTGTGAAACTACTCGGCCTAATGAGTTCACCCAGCTATGGTCTACTTCAGGTCATGATAGAATAAATGAATCATAAATTATAAAAAATGCCTGATTTTCCGACCTCCCGACTATACGATCGGCTCACAAAAAAAAACCGTGACAATCCTGACAGTAATCTTGTACTTTTCCTGCTTTCAAAATTATTTACTGAAAGTCTAGTCTCCTTTATTTATTTGTTATGCAATTTTTTCTTTTTTTCATTACAAAATGTATAAAAACAAAAGCCTTAAACAAATTTTTTTCTTGAAAATTAAGTTGGAATTCGGATCCATAAACATTTTGCAAAAAAGAAATATGACCTTTCGACTACCCGACCTTCCGACCACCTGACTACTGACACAAACTGACTACGATTTTTTTAATAAATAATCGGCCCGACCTCTGACTTTAACGTTGTTAACTATAAAACTACCCAACCTCCCGACTTCATCAATGCCCAACTATGAAACTATTGACCTAATGAAACCACCCGACTATCGAACGAAATGACCTTCTAACCACTCAACTTTGAACACCAAGTGATTACAGTTTTTATAAATAATCAACCCGAACTCCCAACCTCAACATTGCCTGACTGTCAAACTACTCGACCTCCAGAACTCAGCATTGCTCGACTATCAAACTACCATAATTCCTGACCTCAGCATTTCCCAACTATCAAACTACCCGACCTAATGAAACTACTTGTCTATGGTATAGTCAGGCTCACGATAGAATAATTGTCATAAAAAAAACACCCTATTGTCTAACCTCTCGACTGCATAATCGACCCAATATTGAGATGGATATCAGATCCAGAAATATTTTGAAAAAAAGTAATCTCGCGACTTCCCAACCTTCTGATCATGCAACTACCAACTCAAGGTGACTATAAACAAATACGGCCCGACATCCCAAGATTGTACTAAATGGCTTTCAACACTACTTTTCTTATGCAACTATTACTCTGTCCTGCCAACTCTTCGTTACCCACCTCATTACTTGGACCGTACAGATAATCCATGTGTTATGTCCAATTTTACATCAGGAGAATCACACTCCCCCAATCACAACTTTTCCCATCCACGGTCCTAACTACGATAGGATAATCCTTATCTAATTCTTTCTATAAATTGAGCATTTTTTCCCTTTGCTCAACACTACACATCCTTTATTATTTTCAAGAATGGTTTTTATCATGGCCATTTGGCTCTGCACCATGCATAGTCTTTAGTCGACATTTTTGCACTGTCCTCAAAGACCAAGTATGCTGCCACATGAACTACCTCTAGCTAATCCTCTCGATTACGAGCTACTCTCAAGAATTCATTTCGCTTGTAGATCTAAATGAGCACCTCTCCACTCTTTCGAAGTCATAGTAAGACATTCCATGACATTACCCCTTTTGAGCATGGGTGATAGCTACATTGAGGAATTACTATCCCACAATGTTTCTTTGCCTTCAGGTAGGGAATTCCTCACATGGGGGCATAGGTGCTCCTGTAATTCTTATCTAATAGAATATTGGAGCCACCTTACATCTGGCTTCCACCTCACCTTCCACACACCAACTATTCTAGAATGCCCACAAACTCTCTCAACAACTCCTTAAGACTGCTCATGAGTAACTAGGGCATTTGGCTATTAACAAGGACTTATTATCCTCATTGCCAAGCTCCCTATGGAAAGTATGTAGGATCATGCATAATAAAGGCTAAAACTTGTAGAAGCACTACAAAAATAAATAATCATCCTGAGTACATTCAATTGATCTTTCACATACTGTTTTCCTGTCAGGACAATATTCTGTAAACAAATACCTTAGTGTACACATTGATTGTCTTTGTTAAACAAAGTGTCAGTGGTATAGATTTTTACTTTAATAGAAAGAGTCTCAGAACCCAATTGTTCTAACTGATCTTTTTTTTCAATTTGAATAGATTGTTGAGGTCCTTAAATTCATTTATTGAATTATTTATGATATCATTAAGAATTTAGGAAAAATTGTTATGGGACTCTTCTTCAATATGAACTTCAAATACTCTGTAATTTCTATTGTTTACTATATTAAATTATTTTCTTTTTCATATAAGCATAGGACACATGTGCCCATGCATAATCATAACCACAATCAATATACAAATTAGGAAAATACTGGTTCATAGTTGCATCATAGATATATTCAAAACAACACATATTTCACTTGTTATTTATCCATATCTATTACAACGACAATGCAACATAACCCATTAATTGGAAATTGTAATCATATAATGTTTATACTTTTTTTTGTAGTAAAATTGAATCTCGCCCTCTATCCACATAATCTCTTCCAAATTCCTTTCTTTCTTTTGGAGTAAGTTTCATGTCCCCCTCTTACTACTGCATCCTTTCTCTTGCAATCACTCCATAAATTTCGATCCCTTTTGCTCCTTGTATTATTTCAAACAAGCATGGGCTTGAATATTTTCCAAAAACCATTTAATTTCATGAACCATCCTCTTTACTTCATGGATTACTAAGCATTTAATACCTATCGTCAAGTTCAGGTTTCTTCTTTGCATAATAAACTGTATCATATGTACTAGGAATTCTCCATTCCTAGCTCTACAATCCATGTCCTCAGACTCAGTCACCTCTTTGTTTTGTTATTCCAAATATTACAACATATGTACATTCCTTTTACAATGCATCTCATACTAGAACCTTTGGTGAAACTATGACATAGACAATAAAACTCCTAAAAACTAATAACCAACAAATACCCTTTTCTATTGTTTATTCTTGTTCATTGATCTAATGCAAAGTGAAGAAAATGTCAAATTGTTCTAATTGTTTACTTATTTTTTTAGCAAATAAATTATCTATCAAACTAATAACTTTAAATATCGATACAACAATTAAACCAAAAAAACAACAACACAAATCATTTTGCAAAAAGATAGCTAAAAGTAATTCTTGCAAAAAAAACTTGTTTTCCCATTCCATGTAAATAAATACCAATAAAAATAGAATGGGCTCGAGAAAAAAAATTATATTATCAAAGCATCATATTTTTATTCAATTAAGATCAATCTATGAAATTACACTTAGAAATTAAGATTCAATACTTTGAAACTAGAAACTAAAATGGAATAGTTGGTATTAGTTTCAAAATACTTGGCCTTATTTTCTTGTTTTTTGTTTTTAGTAATTAGTTGGGTCTAAAATTTCCTTGTATACATGAACTTGAGCTATAAATCCATCTTCTTCTTCACACATAGCATCATAACTAAATAAACTAAAAATTAGATGCACATGAATCATGTATACAAATAAGTAGTGGTATGCCACCACGTGGCTCTTATTGATATTAGAGGAGAAAGAACTTGAAGTATTGAGCAAAATAAAACTCATCATCAAGTTACTTGAGTAGTTGCAATGAACCATCTTTAAGATTCATAACTTTAAATATGAAAATATTTTAATAGCACCTTGTCCAAAATATTAAATAGCTTTATGGAAAAAAATTAATATCAAATTAATTTATTTTAATATAGGGAAATAAATTTAAATTCAAAAAGAGTAATTTTGTTTTTAAATTTTAATATCATTTGGTTTTTGGCTTAAAATAGTAATGGGTAATTAATTGGGTCTAGTTTGGTTGCCTAAAAGAAATGGTTGTTAACTCTCCCATTTAGGTTTAATCCCTAAAAATTGACATGATTAACCTCTTAAATGAGTATATTGTGGGATGCCATGGTACCATCTATCTCACTCTTTATTTTTTGCTTAACAAACAGATTGATTATCTTCCCCATTGAAAAATCAGGGAGGTAGTTGTGGAAGGGGCTATTTATAGCCATGAAGGAACGATTATATATTTATGTATGCATGCATTTATGCATGTATGTATATATGGTCTTGGAATCTCATCCAACAATGTGGTTGAAGCTTATGCTCTACTACCAGGATTAAACTTGGCCAAAATCCTTAGTATGACTAGCGTCACAGTGGTACACACACACAAACACACACACAGTCTTGGAATCTCATCCAGAAATGTGGTTGAAACTTATGCTCTACTGCAAGGATTAAACTTGGCCAAAGGCCTTAGTATCTCAAGCCTCATAGTGGTTGCAAATTCTAGTATAATCACCAATATAATCTTGGATTCTCTCTTATTTGATATTCGATTGGGCTCAATTTTGGAAATAATTAGACACAGTAGAGGTACATTTGAAAAGGTGGCTTGTTTTCACATCCCATGGGAAAATAATACAATGGTTGATTATCAAGAAAATATAGCCACTAGACAAAGGGTTGGGATGTTGATCATCAAGGACAAGGTTTACACATAACTAGTTCCATAACACAATGAACAACCCACATTGCATTATAATAAATTAACACAACATACATGGCACCTCTCTCCCATGACACAAGGACATTAGAGAAATACTTCCCTACTTCCATCACACAATTAACTCAAAACCCTTCCAATTTAAGGAATTCCTTACTTAGGTGAGATGCAATAAAGGTGTGATTATGGGTAATCCTCACTCAAGTCTACACTTCACACCTATTTTTATCAATTATTAGCATTCCCTTCCTTCATAGCTTTCATGACTCTTATTGAGGTAATTTTTCTGTTGCTGGTGAATTGTGGTTTAACAATGGGGATTTCCATTCGAAATTTAGTGTTGGGACTTGTCTTGGAGTGCCCTAACACTATCCAAGATGGACATGGTGTTGTCTCAATACTTGATGGACTGAATTTGAGGCCTAAGAGAAGTCATTTTGCATTCACAAGGATTTTTCCCACTAATTAAACTTTGTTTTTTAGAGCTACGTACATAGACTATAAGGAGCTTAGGGAAATAAGACTCTCTTTATAAATACATGAGGACTCCATTAGGAATTTGGGTGAGTCTCTTCAGTCTCTTGATGACCCATTTACTTTGGAAGATAATAGTCACAATCCAAATATGGAGATAAATATGGGAATTTCAATTCAACAAAAAAGGTGATTTACATCTCTAGAGGTATGAATTCAAAAACTCCACAATTTCTTGATTTGGGTTACAATACAAAAGCATGGTAGATACCATTCAATGGCATAATTGATTGTTCCTCCATTTCAAAGTCTACACCAAAAGGGAGAAGTCCAAATCCTCCTCACACACATGAAAGGGCTAGTTGCTTTGCGGCTGACAACAAGAAACATGGAAGCAACCAAAAATAATGAGGCAACGATTGGTTAAGCCATTTTTTTAATCATATCTAATTATGTTTTTCCTAATAGTTATGACTTAGGTGTCTTTTACTATATATTTTCCTCTCAATATTTTTGTTTAATTTTGTACTAGAAGTTACTTGTAGTTGGCGGCCTTAGGTAGAAAGAAATGGAATTTTTTGATCTACCATAGTTTGGGTGTAAATCCTTATTTGTAACTTATTATGAGCATTCATTGCAGACTTTATATTATTATAAATTTTCCAATTCATGTTAATAAGAAGAACAAATGGTAATGGGTGATTAGGATGCATTCAATTAAAAGCAATGCTTAGTTGCCTTATATTTTTATTAGTCCTTGCCAAAGTAAAGAGTATGTTTTTCATGTCTAGTTATATTATATCATTGGTACTCCTTGGAAAAATAGAGAGTATACTTTTCATTTGCAAGTCAAGTTCTTTGACTTTGTTTTATAAAGTTTTATAATAATTTTTTAATCATAATAGAGAAATTTTATATTAAAAATCCATGTTTGGGGACATGACCATATAAAAAAAGCTAAAAAAAAAGAAAGTTCATGCTTTTGGTGTCTTCAAGGCTATGCTACACAATAGCTACTAAAATCCAAGATCTAGTTGCTACTAAACTTATAGAAAAAACATGATTGGTTACATATAATCTTTAGAAATTGGCCAAAAATTTTATGTACTTATACTTCATTTTAACTAGACTTTAGAAATGGAGAGATCCCCTTTACCTAGGATTGTATCCTCCATTTGAGGTACCATAATATTTAGATATCGAAAAATAATGAATGTAGGACTGATTGAGACCTCAGAGGTGGAGGCATCAATTTGGAATTGGCTCAAAGAGGCTTGAAGACCAACCACTTGTTGATGGAGAGAGGTTAGCACGTCCTTAATGTGTTGCATCTAGAAATTGTAATCCATGAACATCTCCATTGCCACAGTCAAAATTGAAACTAATTGGTTATCCTATATTTTTAATTGAAAGAGATCCTATTGTAGATGGCATAATTCCTCCACCTAGTTAGGTTGAGAATCTCTCCCTATCTCTTGCAGAGCCTAATTCCACAATTTGGATGATCAGAGATGGTGAGAGCATAAAAGCCACCCCAAAATATGCTACCAATGGTTAACTAAAAATAGGACAACCAAAGACTCCTTACTTCACACAATAATATATTCCTAATAACAGTCACATGCAAGTGGAGACTAAGCAATACAAAAACCACCATAGAAGACCAAAATCCCAGTGAATTTTTGACAAGACTCACCCTCGTGATAAAAGAAACATAGAGCAGAGAGTGCTTGAAACATAGCCAAATCACCAAATGATTTCGCCCCAAAATGAATAGACTTGAATACAGCACTAAGGAATTCAAAGAAAATAATAGAAACTAACCTCAAAACCTCTATCACCAACATAAAATATTTGCAAACCAAATTAAAATCCATATGACACTATTCATTTTTAAACTGGTATGAAAATGTAGGTTTTAACCCCATACAGAAATTACCTACATACGAATTCTAAAACACAGAAAATAAACAATGCGAGAGCATAACAAATAAAACACTTATACATAGAGATTTTTCCCATGGATCCCAAAACCGGGACTACCAGCTTGATTTTTCATTATGTTCCTTTCAATGTTATAGTACATATTTATACATGCTAAAGCATCTAATACAATGGACCGAAAACCATCGCGTCCAAAACCATGGACCGAAAACCATCGTGCCCAAAACCATGTGCGAAAAACCATGTACAAAACCATAGGTAGGTCTACCCAACCTACTATAGGGTCCAAAAAATATTTACCCGGGGCACTGCCCCGAACCCCGTAGAGGAGGGCTACAAGCACCCCTCTAACCCCCTGTGACTACCCCATTGTTCAATCAGCACAACGAAGGGGGGACTCCACCTCCCCTCTAACCCCCTAGTTAACTACATGGGCTAGTCATGGAAACAATATAACACATCCCAACATTCTCCCACTTGTTGCTTTCTTTCCATAAGAGAGCTTAGTTATTTATCCAACCCTGCAATGCCCATTGTTTCTCTACACCAACAGAACTTCTCAGAGCTCAAAGATTTTGCAATGCATCTGTAGTATTCTTCAAAGTGTCCACCTTTACTAGCAACACCTTTTTGTCTTCTATCATATCCCTCACAAAGTGATACTGAACATCAATGTGCTTTGTCTTTGAATGATAAGCAGGGTTCTTTGCCAAGAAAATTGCACTTTGGCTGTCACAGTCTATCCTTATAGCTCCCTGTACTAACCCCCATACTTGAACACAATCTCTGCAACCAAACTACTTCCTTGCTTGCATGAGTGGCTGCCATGTATTTCCTGCCTCTGTAGTTGATAGTTGCCACGACGTAATGTTTCTTTACTCATCCAACTAACTACACCGCCAAATAGGTTAAACACCATACCACTTGTAGATCTTCTGCTAATCCAGATCGTCCAGCCCAGTCTTCCGATCAACCAAAAGCACACGAATACTTCCAGCAAATTCTTCCAATTCGGCTGGATCGTCCTCGTATAGCACAAACCATAATCACTAGTGCCACGCAAATACCTGAAACCCGCTTCACTGTTGTCCAGTGCTCCTTCCCTGGTTTTGACATAAACCTGCTCAATACTCCCACTGCATGTGCAATGTCTGGTCTAGTACAGACCCTGGCATACATCAAGCTACCGACTGCACTTGCATATGGAACATGGGACATGTCCTCTTCCTCTTCTTGTGTCTTGGGACACTGTTCAGCAGATAACCTCACACCTACTGGAATAGGAACCTTCACCGGTTTACTATCCTGCATATTAAACTCTGCAATATTGTCTTGACATACTTTCTTTGGTTTAACTAGAGCTTCCTCTTTGCCCGGTCTCTTTTAATTTCCATGCCCAAAATATAGTTTGCAACACCAAGATCTTTCATGTCGAATTTGGAGGACAATTGGGTTTTCAAATCCTGGATAATTTATTTGTCATTTCCAACCAGCAACATATCATCCACATACAAGACAAAATAAATAACATGGTCACCAATTAATTTAAAATACACACAGTGATCTGCTTTGCTTCTAGTGAATCCAAGTCCCCGTATAAATGTATCAAATTTCTGATACCACATCCTTGGTGACTGTTTTAACCCATACAGAGACTTCTTTAACTTGCATTTCTTTCTTACCTTCACCGCAAAGCCTTCAGGTTGCTTCATGTAGATTTCCTCTTCCAAATCCCCGTGAAGAAATGTTGTCTTCACATCCATCTGTTCTACCTCAAAATCAAAAGCAGCAACAACAGATAAAAGTAATCTAAAAGAAGTTACCTTGGCAATAGGAGAAAAAATATCACCAAAATCAATTCCCGGCACCTGGGAATAACCTTTTGCTACCAACCGAGCTTTGTATTTCTCCACCTTCCCTTCTGCATTTGTCTTCTTCTTGAACACCCATTTGCTACGAATGGGTTTCCTTCCAGCCGGCAACTCCACCAGATCCCAAGCCTCATTTTTGTGCAAATATGCCATTTCATAAACCATGGCCTCTTTCTAGAGTTTTCCATCCTCTAAATCTACTGCTTCCTTCATAGTTTTGGGATCATCATCAGTAATAGATAAAGAAAAATTTGAACAGAAAGCAGATGGACTATACCTTTATGGCTGCCTTCTTTCTTGAACTGATCTTTTCACACCCGGAGTTTGTGGCTCTTCATCTTCTGATTTCTCCTCTGTTGTTCAGTCTGATTCTTCCTCCTTTAGCTCAAACTCTATCTTCTCAGGTTCCTTTGGTTGGACATCATGTTTAATAACATCTTTTACCTCTCTAAACACCACATCTTGGATGTACACATCCTTCCTTATTACTGGGTTCCAAAGCTTATAACCCTTTAAACCATCCTTATACCCAATAAAGATGCCTTTTCAGATTTACTATCCAACTTGGTTCGTTTCTCCTTTGGAACATGTACATATGCATCACATCCAAATACCCTTAGACGTGAAAGACAGGGTTTCCTACCAGTCCATAACTCTTGTGGAGTCTTATCCTCCAATGCTGATGAAGGTGATCTATTGACTAGGTAACATGTTGTCTCCACTACCTCTGCCCAAAATTCTTGTCCTAACCTGGCACCACTGAGCATGCTTCTTGCCCTTTCCATCAACGTCTTGTTCATTCTTTCTAAAACTCCATTTTGCTCAGGTGTGTATGGAGTAGTGTCGTGCTATACCACACTTCTTACAGAATTCTTCAAATTCCTTACTGCAAAACTCTCCACCGTTATTCATCCTCAGCACCTTTATCTTCTTCTCTGTCTGGTTTTCCACCAGAGCCTTAAATTCTTTAAACCTGTGAGAGAATTCATATTTATTCTTAAGGAAATATATCCATGTATTCCTTGAGAATTCATCTATAAAGGATACATAGTACACAGACTTACCCATTGATGGAACCTTCACAGGTCCAAACACTGACATCACTGTGCACAAGCTCTAATGTCTGTTTCGCCCTCTTACCACCAGACGAGAAACTCACCCGATTCTGCTTCCCATATACACAATTTTCACAGAAATCAAAATCCAGAGAGCTATTACTCATACCTTCTACCATACCTTTACCATGAAGTATCGAAGGCCCTTCTCTCCAATATGTCCAAGCCTTTGATGCCACAACATGGTCTTCTCTCCAGAGACCACTAGATTTTCTGCTCCATTTTCAG
>APFE031522820.1:0-10332 GCA_000404065.3 Pinus taeda | reverse complement strand
TTTATTTATAAATTTAGTAGAATTTTTTTATGAATTATTATAAATTTTGATTATTGAAATTATCCTTAAAAAGTTGTTTAATAAGAAAAATGTGGGAATTATTTTAAAATTTATGAGTTTGTATAATAATAAAACTATATTATCAAGATCTTCATATTAGTAGATTTTATCAAAATTACTTACTTAAGAGGGAAAGACATTTGTTAACGAGTAGATTATTAGATAAATGTTAATTTGGATATTTAAATCACATATACTTATTTGTAAATCTATTTCAATTACTTAAAATCTATTTATTATTTAGTATTAAATAATAATGTTTTTTGTTAATGAAATTTGGGTAAAATTTCACCTTATCAAATAGTTTACAAATCTTTAACCATTCAAATTCGTATTGAATAAATAATCAATTACATACATAAATTAAATAGCTAAAGAAATATATATTTCACTTTATCTTCATACTTAATTAGAAATTATACTAATGAAACCTTTACAAGGTACATACTTGTCTCAACCCTATAAGTCGAATTTTAGCTTGGAAGTTGTACCAATGAAATCCTTCCGAAGTGCATAATTGACTCACCCTTATGGTAATTTAGCTAGTCCAAACCTCATGTTATTCAACCTAAACTTTTCATAATATAAATACAAGGTAATGTGAATAAGCTTCCACTTTTAGATGGTTTTTGAGGTTTTAACTCTCTAACAATTCAAATCAATCAAAGTTTTAGTCGATGAATCAAAAACTTCATATTCTTATTTTATTTAACATTAATTAAGAAAGTTATAAATACGAAGGGTATATAAACTAGGGCTTATGATTATCACGTATCATATGGTGTACAATTAATATATAACAATTTAACCATAAGAAAAGTTATAAATCCCAAAGCTACCTTAACTTGGGGTTTATGATTACTATGTAGCATACTTTATATGTAGATACCTTAAATTATGGTTTATCATTACCTTGTAATATATTTTGTACAATTAATATATAACAATTAACTATAAGAAAAATTATAAATCTAAAGCTACCTTAAATTGAAATTTATGAATATTATGTAACATACTTTATATGTAGATGGTTTTAAAGAGTTTTAACTCTATAACTATATAAATTAATCTAAAGTATTTATCAATTACTTTATATATAAATTATTTTTTTATATTAAAAATTAAATATTAAACTACTAAATTACATATTACATTTATTTAAACTAAAAACTAATTTATTAACCAAATATTACTATTAAAATAAAAAATTAATTTATTATCAAAATATCAATTTTAAACCTAACATTTCTTCACAAAATACTTGAAAAACGTCAAAAACATTTGTCTTACAAGTAAGTAAAGAAGAATAACTTTGGTGGGGTCCGTTTGTCCATATGCAATAGTAAAGAAGAATAACTTTGGTGGGGTCCGTTTGTCCATATGCAATTCATTTTCTTGTTGTACAAACTTATGTGATTTATAATTAATTAACTAAAATTTTTAGTAAAAAACAACTCTTTTTATTAGGCGATTTGAAATAGAAATGATTTCAAGTCTATTTAAATATATAAAATTGTACGATATATTTTGGTATTTAAATTTCTACTTTATAAAATTTCCAGATCTATTTAAACATGTAAAATTAGAGAAAATTAGAGAAAATTAGAGTAGATATTTATGTATTCAAATTTCTATAATCCATAATAAATTAAACATTAAAGTTAGGTTGGGAGAGACTTATCGATGCTTCACAGCTAGAAACTTGACTCGAGTCAACGTCTTGAGAGCCATCCCATTAGTATTTACCCAACGTCTCTGAGAGCAATCCCATTAGTATTTACCCACGTATCAAAGTAGTTTCCTTCATATTACCTCGATTTATCAAAACTTAGTACTAACTTTATTATCTAACATTTATTCAACTCACACAGAACCCTTAACTTTTCTAATATGTTCCCATGGTTATCTCTCAGTTTTGTATGAAAAACTTTTTTTTAGAATCAACCAAATAGAATATTTATTATATTGATTTTATTATATTAATATTTAGTGGTTCACTTTTAATGATAGCTTTTAAAACCACTTTGGCATATATTTTAATTTTCTGAACGTTTTTATTATAAAATTATTATCATAGTGTATTTATAGCATAAAATTAAAATTATTTTTATATTTATTTATTAAAATTAATTATTTTATATTATATTTAAAAAATAAAAAATAATTTAATATTAAAGAAATGTTATTAATATTATTATTTCAATTTTTATGTATTTTTTTAATTAAACACATAAATATTGATTAAATGAAAAATTTACCTATTTTAAATAATACAAATTAAAATAACAAATTTTTAAATTAAATAAAATAAAATAAAATTTAATTTATATATAAATACATTATTAACTATTAAAAAGTTTTGAAGCAAATTTTAATTGATACATGATATATCTTAGATGTTTTTCAATGATTACATGCACTTTATATTTCACTTATTATTTTCATTTATTAATATTAAATTTATTTATTATATCTTACATGGAGGTATTTATATTTATTTTAAAATAGTGGAAAAATAAATTTGTTATTGTTAACTAAATGATAAGACCATTATAGAGTAGGGAATTCTTATCTTCAATTCCAATCAATGTTAAATTTTTAAAAACAAAGCAATCTCTTTTTATGAATGCAAAATATTTGGTGATTCCATTAATATTAAACCCCCATTATACTTTGAACATCGTATAATTAATATATTTATCATTCAAAAATATCCATATTAGTTGTTTTTGCTCTTATAGTCATTCTTTATTATGGTTCTGGCTAGTTTTATGGCAGCCAACATTCACGTTGTTATGCAACATCTAATGCCACAATATGTAGTATATAAGTTGTTAGATTCTAAATGAATTAGAATCTAATGGCATATACTATACATTACAATATTAAATGTCATGTAAAGACATGGATATTGCTTGCCCTATTTTATGGAAAGCAACTTGACTTGAACTCACAATTTTTCTTACTCAGTCATTGGAAAGCAACTTGATTGTATCAAGGGTCTATTTGTTCCACAAAATACTTTATTTGTCTTTTTATAGTTGAGGCCATACTCAATAACTTATGTTCGTGTTCCACTAGACTTCGATTCAACAACAAATTGAATTGGCATTCCACATTCAGCAGTTAGGAAGTCATTAGCCCTTAAAAACTAGAAAGTAGGTTGACTCAACATATCAAGAAATTCATTCATACTAAATAGTTTGGAAGCACCTTGAATGTAGGTAGGGGGTCCAACTTGTAACCAGAAAGTATTTGTTCTACAAAATGTGACCCTGTTGCTTGTTCTTAAGATAATTAAAACCTTTGTGGTAAGATATTAATTGGTTATCTACATTCCACTTTTCGTCCCCTTCTAGTAACATTATGACACAATTATGATTGAAATCATAATGGATTATACACAACCCTTATGATAGATCTGATAATATCTTGGTAGAAGGGGTCAAATCAAAGTGGAGTATGCAAAAGCCTCATGACAAATTCTGTAGTATCTTGGTAGAAGGGGCCTCTTTGTAGGACCATTATACTTATCTAATGAAAGTTAAAAATAAGAGTTCAATAATAAGTAATGTGACTATGGTTCTATGGATAGGGCCATTTCACAACCCAATTCTGCAAAATGTTTCAACCATCCCAAAATCAACCATACTGAAGTTATTGTAATGAATGTTCTAGTACTATCATGGGATAATTTCATAGGTAAATGAACAAGAACAATGCAATCATTTTCTCTTTTTCACTGCACTAGTAGGACTATTCAAGTTGTATGTTTGTTCATTATTTCATGAAACACCTGTAACCTAATATAATTAAAATTACTACTAAATTATCATAGACACATGACTCATAATTGGTAGATTCCTACAGGTTACTAGTAATTTTGTATTAGAAGAAAGACATGTGAAAAAAGATAAATATAATTAACCATGAAATAATATCATATAAAGGATTTATTTTGGAAAACTCAACTTTGAGAAAAACTACTCATAAAGCTTCCATTATTTCTTACACCTCCCAACACTTTAAAGCATTTCGGGTTGTGGCTGTGTTACTCGTTTAACCCAATATCCAAGGTCTGATATGAATATGGGGTTCAACAACCTCTTTTCTCAAAGTCTTTGGATCCAAAAACTAATGCTTTCATTGAATTCAACTCGTCAAGAGATTTTTAGTGGTATAAATTTTACCTCAATTTAAGTCCTGAGTAGAAAGTGATGCCCCTTAGGAATTTAACCCATTAAAAAGGCCATGTCATCATTAAAAATTCATGTGGCACCTATGTGTCCCCTACCCGATCGACATGGTAACACACCACCACCATGTGCGGTTTGTAGGGTACCCACGCTATTACAGACTGGGTTGCTCAAAATGTTAATGTGCTTGTCATGTGAAGTGGCTGGTGCTCCATAAGTCCATGTCATGTTGAGATGGCACACCAATCGACATGTATCCCATCCACGTGAATCCTCTAAAAGTCGAGTGGTCTGACAACTCGAAAACCTAGTGGACTCCACATGCACACATCATGTTGGGTAAGGGCTATTAGCCTAGCCACCTGCTTAACTATTCTAAAATCATGACGGCTGAAGACCCAAAGGGCTGGTTGGGTCCACCCCTCACACACATCATGGTAAGTTAGCCCATCAGTATCAACACACCTTCATTGTAAGATGTTTGAAGGAATGCTAGCATGATGGCCTGATGACCCAGTGGGGTCTGCAAGGCTTATGTCATGTCAAAGAGGCCCTAAAGAGGAAAAACCTATATAGTAGGCCCTAAAGAGGAAAAACCTATAGGACAAAGAGCTAGACTAAGTGCTAATAATGGGACAATGGCCCACAATCACCACAACAAAGGTCCCCTGCTCTTTACACACTTTCACAGATGGAATGAGTCCCATTATGATTTTGATCACCTAGAATAGATAGGCCCTAAAGAGGAAAAACCTATAGGAAAAAGAGCTAGACTAAGTGCTAATAATGGGACAATGGCCCACAATCACCACAACAAAGGTCCCCTGCTCTTTACACACTTTCACAGATGGAATGAGTCCCATTATGATTTTGATCACCTAGAATAGATATGCTAGGTATAGGGTACGACGTGATCAAGATAGAGTTGATTTGAAAGAGCGACTCAATAAAGCTATAAGGCTTCAAAGAAGAAATTTTCTCTCTAAGAAAAGCCCTAGAAAATAGGGCACAATGTAGAAATTAATGTGTAGATATGAAACTGCTCATGTAATTTACTAAAACACAAGACTCAAATCTACTCTACTCATCTACGAAATTCAATTCACGATCAAGAAGACAAATCATAAACATGCATCAAGATTTATCACACATACACAAATATCTATCTAGGGGAAAGAAACTAATAAAAACGCCTTCCTATCTATATTACATTAATTAAATAATAGAGAAGAAATACAATGCTTGCTAAAGCTTGAGCACAATCTGCAACTATATAGTCTATCCCTCTACCTCACTAACTAAATCTGGTCAACACTTAGCCAAATTTCAAGCCCTCCAAACTCCTATTTCTTTGTGTTGTTCCTTGAGGAGTTAGGCCCCTATTAATTAGGAAATTCCTCAATGAGAATTGTGCAATCCATCTAGGCCCATCCTCTAACTACATGCACCACCTATACACTTCAGAATAGTCTAGAACTCATAATACACTACCTTGGAATCTCCATCTCAACTCGGTAAATTAAATTCTCTGCGTGCAATAGTTATTTTGGGTTGATTGGTTTCTTAACTAGTTGATCAAAGATTGAGCTGAAGTTACACTTCCACACTTGGACCTTCCACTAGTTCTTCTAACAATTAGAACTAGTTTAACTGACCATAACTCAATTTAACCGAAATAGATTGCTAGATATTAGCAATCAATCATACTGGACTGAACTTAAGCTTCCCCAACTCAAATTAAGTGAGTTAACTAAGTGACATGTGCCATGTCACCTCAGTTAACTACCTCCAAGATTTTTGCTGAAATAGAAATTTGACATCTAGTTTGACCAAGGCAAAGTCAAACTTAGATTTTCTTGCTGCATTTTCAACACTCCCTCTCAACAAGAAAGGGATTATCAAATAACCCATTCCTACCTCCATGGAACTCAAATTTTCCTCTTGACAAAGCCTTTCTCAAAATAGCTACATCTTGTTCCTATGTAGGAATGTATTCCAACAACATAATCCACCTCCGCACACAATCCCGTAGATGGTGATACTAGATATCGATATGCTTGGGTTGATCATGAAATACATGATTTTCAGAGAGTTTGATACACCTATGATTATCACAGTAAATCATAGTAGGATCCACCATCTTACCAAATAACCCAACAAGGATATTTCTCATCCATATCACCTCACATGATGCTTAACTGGCAGCCATGTACTCTGCTTCTGCTGAGCTGAGTGCCACAAATCGCTACTTCTTATTGTACCAAGAAACTACTGTAGAACCAACATTGAAAATTCCTCCTGATGTGCTCTTCTAGTCTGATGGAAGCCCCTCCCAATTTGCATCTGTGAATCCTTTAAGCTTCACTCCCTCTGTCCATTTATACCATAGTCCAAATTGGGTGGTGTCCCAGAGGTACCGCAACACATGCTTTGCTACCTTCCAATACAGTTTGGTTGGCATAACCATAACTTGACTATGTTGGTTGACTGCATAACACATGTTTGGTCATGTGTTCACCAAATACATTAGTGAACCCATAAGTTTATGATAGATGATAGCCTCCACTACTTCACCTGAAGTAGCATCCTCTTTCCTCCAATTCCCTGTTAGAAGAGTCTCCAATGGTTTTCTAATCTCCATGTCAAACTTCTTTAGTATCTCATTGCATACTTGCCTTGAGAGAGAAATAGTTCTCCATCTCCTTGCCATACTTCTAAACTGAGAAAATAATGCATGAGTCTCATGTCCTTCATTTCAAATTCTCTTGCAAGGTCCTCGCAAGAAATCACCAACTTCCCATCACTATTAAAATTAAGTCATCTACATATAACACACTAATCAATAATTTACCTTCAACCACAATATGATAAATGTTTTCATCTGCTTCACTTTTGGTAAATCCCAACCTAGTGAGATAGCTATTGATCCTAGTGTACCAAACACGGGGTGATTTCTTCAATCCATACAAAACTTTCTTGAGTCTGCACACATGTGACTCTCTTTCAAAGGTATCAAAACCTTATGGTTGCTTGATGTACGCCTTCTCCTCAATAAATTCATTGAGGAAGGTTGTCTTCACATCCATTTGGTGGATCTTCCACCCCATCTGTGCAACCAGTGCTAGAATTGGTCTCATGGATTAGTACCTTGCTACTAGAGAAAAGGTCTCCTCATAGTAAGTTTCCTTTAACTTAAGAGAACCCCTTGGCCTCAAATATGGCATTGTATTTCTCTATGCTCCCATCTGATGCATGCTTCACCTTGTAAAGTCATCTCAAGCCCACTAGTGATTTATCTTCTAGTCTTGGGACCACTTCCCAAACAATGTTTCTGACATGGAATCATATTCCTCTACCATAGCATCAACCCATACAAGTTTCTCTACTCCTTCCTCAAATGAGGATGGCTCAGTCTCTGCCAGCATAGTCATCACAGCCATGTAGTCAGTGTATCGATTTGGTTACTCCTCTGCCTATGCTATGAAGTGGGTGCTCCCACATTCTCTCTAGCATCATGAAATAATATGTTGGCTTCCCTGGTTCGTTTCCTTCCTTCTCTAGATGTCTTTGCATGAGAAGCTGTCTCCACTCTCTACTCCTCTTCTCGCGGATACTCCACAAATTTATGAAGTTCTTACTTTGGAGCTAAAATCTCTTGATGTAAATTCAACTAAAGCTCCCTCTCAAGCTAACATCTCATTTCCTCCTCCTCATCAAACTTCACATCCCTTTGAACAACTGTCATTTTGAGGGATGACAAGTACACATGATAGATGTGAGGTGTTTATGTATACCCCACAAATATCCCAAATTCTGTTATCTCCTCTAGCTTTTTCCTTGATTATTTGGAGACATGGTAGTACATTGATGGTCCAAATATCCTGAAGTGTGACACACCTGGTTTCTTCCTTGAAAAAGTTTCTTATTGTGTACTCATGCCATGAATCTGATGAGGAATCCTATTCTGTAAATAGATCATTGTGTTGCATGCTTCAACCCACAAGTTCAGTGGTAGGCCTTGGTCATGCAACATTGCCCTCGATGATCCCACAATACTTCTTTTCTTCCTCTCGACCACCCCATTTTGTTGTGCATTGTGGGGTGTTGTCAACTCTTGTTGAATGCCTTCCTTGGCACATAAATTTTTAAACTCATTCGATAGGCACTCACCTTTGATATCACTCATGAGAGATTTCACTTTCTTGCCAGTTTATTTCTCAATAAGTGCTTTAAATTCAACAAACTTGGAGAATGTCTGGTCTTTCTTCTGCATGAAGAAGATCCAACACTTTCTTGAGAAATCATCTAAAAATATAACATAATACCTGTGCTTGGCATTGGAGGCTCTCAAGAAAGGTCCACAGACATCAGAGTGGATCCTTTCAAGGACTACATGTGCCTTGCTATCCTAATCATTGAAGGTGGATTTTGTGTACTTCCACAAGGTACACTCTTTGCATGTATCATGTTGCTCTAGTTCTCCTTTGGGGAGGCCTGTGGTAATCTGCTACATGATATTCAAAGCACCATGATGTAAATGGCCAAGTCTTATATGCCATAGTTCACCAAAATCTCGGCTTTTCACATTCTCCGCCTTTGTGCTCAATGCAACACAATATTCCAAATCCAACTTGTAAAGGTACATCACACGAACCCTGATTTCCTTCACTTGTCCCGTGGTGAAGTGTGTTAGGAATTCTTTCCCTTTGCTGAAGATCACATCGTAACCATGGTCTTCCGACACCATGAAAAAAATAAGATTCTTCTTAAGACCTGGTAAAAACATCACATCCTTGAGTGTGAGAGGGGAGGTTGACCAAGGCAAAGTCAAACTTAGACTTTCTTGCTGAATTTTCAACACTCCCTCTCAACAAGAAAGGGATTATTAGATACCCTGATCGTACCTCTATGGAACTTGAATTTACCTCTTGACAAAGCATTTTTCAAAACATCTACATCTTGTTCCTGTGTACGAATGTATTCCAACAACATAATCCACCTCTACACACAATCCCGTAGATGGTGATACCAGATATAGATATGCTTGGGGTGATCATGAAATCTAGGATTTTTAGAGAGTTTGATACAACTATGATTATCACATTAAATCACAGTAGGATCTACCATCTTACCAAATAACCCAATAAGAATATTTCTCATCCATATCGCCTCACATGATGCTTGATGAGCATCCATGTACTCTGCTTCTGCTGAGCTGAGTGCCACAGATCTCTACTTCCTGCTGTACCAAGAAATTGTCGCGGACCCAACACTAAAAATTCCTCATCGTGTGCACTTCCAATCTGATGGAAAACCCACCCAATTTTCATATGTGAATCCTTGAAGCTTCACTTCCTCTATCCATTTATACTACAATCCAAGCTAGGTGGTGCCTTAGAGGTACCACAACACATGCTTTATTTCCTTCCAATATAGTTTGGTTGGTGTTACACAAAAATATCGTCACCATGACTATTTGCAGTCAGTATGGGTCTATCATCCCTTATATTGTCCTCCTAAGAAAGTCTCAGACCTCAGCTCTTCATGTCAAGCTTTGCAAATGAGAGAACGACATTAAAAATCAATAAAGCTCTGGTTCCGTACTTTCTCTCACTTTTGCCTGCGGGCCCGCACCCTTTGTTCATATTACCTACGTATCTGCACGCTCTCTCTGTAAAGGGGTGGGTGCGTACCCCTGTAAAAGTCAAAAAGGCACAAGTTTATTCTAAAAAACTCACTTTGGGTTAATTCTAGATGATTCTAGAAGGAATTATGACATGGATTGTTTGCTCCAAGGTGGTTCATGCATCCCAAAAGAGAAGGAGCTAATCCTTTGATAGGAGGAGCTATCCCTTTGAAGGAGGACCTAGTAACTTCCCTCCATTGCACTATAAATTAAGGCATTGGGTCAGTTGTTGGAGAGGTTAGAAGCTGAACATTTTTGAGGGTAAATGTTGATGGAATTGGGACTTCCTAGTTAAGCTTGAGAGGAGAGATCACATACCTTTTGGCTTCATTGGGAAGTGAGTGAAACTTGTCAAAGTAGAGGAGACTTCTTGTCGGACCCTGGGAGGAG
>APFE031522810.1:7732-29707 GCA_000404065.3 Pinus taeda | reverse complement strand
ATGTTTCCCATGTCTTAGATATCTAATAGCAAGGAAAAAGAATAGTCTCAGGATTTAATCACAGACTACCCTGAGCTCAATCTAAGCTATTATAAATGTTTTCTTCAGTTATGGTAATGAAAGTGTAATTCTTAATTGTTACCTTTCACACTATATCATCACAGTGATCTATTGTTTCAGGAATTCAAGTTCTGCTCCTGAGGAATACATCCCTTTCTCACATCCCAGCTCAGTGAAGAATTCTTAACTCCTTTTCACCGGTTGTTCACACTTCATTCCCACAATCTACAGTTTGTTTCACGAAATATATAAAGGCCCTGTAATTCCAGCTGCACCAGGTCAGGATCTCAAGAAACCAACAACCACAGACTCCATTGCCCAATGGATTAGTTTACCTGCAGAGAACATTTCAAAACAATCAGAAATCATCCTCCCAACCAAACACAAGACAAACAAACCTTTAACTCATAACTAGCCTAAAAATCTCCACAAAACAGAGACAAACCCAAAAGAGAGAGCCCTCTCTGATTACAGCTGGGCTAGAAGCTGTAATCCAAAGATTGGTTAGTGGTTACCCCGGCCGTATTCCCTTGGGAGTCATAGGGAACAACCTGGGTGTTAACATAAATGGCGACTCCGCTGGGGAACTCTTCAGGATTGAGAAAATACAGTATCTCTGCTCAAACTACACTTGAAATCTGAATATCGGCCAAGAAGCCTTAAAAGTTGTCTCTGCATCAACACTTACAGCCTCAAGGAAGAGTTGATTCAGGTAACCTTTATACTCAGTTAGAGACGCATACACCCTTCCAAACTCCTGTCCAGTCCTTGCTATACAAATCTTTTTCAAACAATTGAAGGGACTAGCTCAGAAGCTGGCTCCCAAGAGGAGCCTTCGGTACACTAGGGCTAATCCTGACCCAAACCCTCCTACTGTCTTTGAAAATCCTAATACAATCTCCAAACTCATTAAGAAGCAGCAAGGGCCATATAACCTTGTTGACCTTAGTCCAGAGACAGATCACCCCAACCCCATCTCCACTCCAATCAAAGTACTTTTCCGTTCCACCCCTAATTCCCCTAGTTCTCCATCCACATCTCAAAGCCCTCCACCCACATCCTCTTCCCCCACACATACCCCCTTGACCAACACTCTAAATCCTTCCATACCTATTACCACTGTGGTACCCACTGTTCCTTTTATCCCAGTTGTCCTTGTCAATCCCCAAAACCTTGTGAATATGGTTATGAGGTATGCACCTCTGCAATTACCTGCCAATCCTGTGGCTCTACCTCAGGATTACCAAGCCAAAATCTCATATTTTGACTCCACTGGCCCTTACTCTACTATTCAGCATGCTAAGAGAATGCAGGATCATTTTGAAAACTATGAGATAGATGTCTGTCACGCCCCCGCTACTTTTTTCTTCGCGTTGGCCGTGCGGCACCACCTTTGCCGGGTTTCGGGCAAAGTGGACTACGCCTCTTTCCAAACTTCCAACACCAATTTATATGTTAACCGTGTTATGTTTATTATTCTTCTCGTTAATTCTGTGTTTATAGTTCACAATTATGATCTTTGTCTTAATAATTGTTTAACTTCATAAACCATTCAACAATATAACCATAACAATAAACAAACCATCACACGACAACACTTGGACACAATATATTTAAAAGGAGGCCCGGCTCTAACCGACCGGCGCCTCTGAAAACCTTTGATAACTTCGCAAGTATGGTTTTACAATCGGACGTGAGCTCCACGAGCCTCACGGCTTATTACAACTGTCGCACTGTTTACCCGAGTTTTAGCCCACTGTCGGCACTCGCACTGTCGTGCGGCCTTTACCCGTCGTTTACAGATTTTATGACTGTCGTGTCACCGTGCGTCCTTGGCGCCCTGCTGTGCTATTATGTTGGCCCGCAGCCAACGTCCGAACCCGTGTCTGTTATAAGACCCGCGGTCTTTGACACTTTCGCCGAACTGTGTAATTGCCCGGTGTTCGTCCTTACGACCGTCCCACCGTTTATCGAACCTTCACTTGGTTCTGCGTTCACCCACGGCCGCAGTTGCACTGTGTTAACCCCGACCTCTTCGCCCCTTCTCCGGCTAAGACACTTCACATTTCGCACTCTCTTGCTACTTGTGTAAGATAGATCGAAGACCGAATCTTGTGAGTGATCGACTTGGATGATTTCTCCTTTGTGATGCACCTCAATATATACATGATCCACCACCAAAGGAAGGGTGTCGTTCTCCACGTCGACGCCCCCAATTCATCGTGTAGTGCCCCAGCCGACTCGTTCGGAAGATGAATCGTTTCATGTGTGGTCCCTTGCGGGTCGGCTTTGTGCACAAGCCGCCCACGCAAGGCGACGTATAAGCCCACGTTCAGCAGATAGCTTACTTAGCCCGCATGTGTCCCGTCGTCCGCAATTAGCCGTCGTCCGTTGTCGAGCCCACCATCGTGCCTTTCGGTCCACTTGCTGTCTGCGCGCCCACACTTCGTTTCCTCCTTCCCATCGTGTCGTTCACCCGTTTGCTCGCCCACCCGTTCAAGGTGTCGTTCAACTCGGTTATGTGCGCCCACTAT
Source organism: Pinus taeda (assembly GCA_000404065.3). NCBI lineage: Eukaryota > Viridiplantae > Streptophyta > Pinopsida > Pinales > Pinaceae > Pinus > Pinus taeda. Next base: position 27,113 of record APFE031522810.1, on the reverse strand, counting down.
CGTTCGTGTCATGTCGGGCCTCCAAACGGTCATCGGGTGAGTGGTTGTGTTTGCCTTCGTTCGGGCCGCCCTCCGTCGTGCGGAGCGCCCAGATCTCTGGTCGTTACATCCTCCCCCACCTTATTTCGTTGTCGTCCCGACAACCTCCACACCATCATGCCCTCTTCGGCCTCCCGTACCAAGTCGCCCTCCCGTCCTGTGATCCTGTGCACTGTCCGGGAGTATGTATCCCATACTACATCAAGTCGTATATCGACTCGGCTCCTCAATGTTTCGGACCTCCAAGTCATCATGTGTGGACCTCCGTGCAGTGTTAAGCAACACTTCTCGTTTCGGTCCTTGGCTCAATTCTCGTGGGAACTCCACTTTTCTGTTGCCGTTCGGACCAACCTGCCCAATCACCATACGGGCTCACTGCCTTGAGCAGCCAACGGTGAGCCCGGGCTCCTGTTTTCTCTAAGCAAGCCCCGAAGGAGGTGAGTCTGGCGGCTCACCCTCGTCCTTCAATTCTGCTACTCTGTTCGGACCTCCGTCCATCAACTCGGTCCACCTGCCGAGTCTTCTCTCCTCTAAACTCTGCCGATGTGCCTCCCGACCCTTCTCTTGGATGTTCGGTCCTCTACACATCTTACTTCTTCTGCTATTGTTTCCCACCAACTCCAGCTCTCCTGGCTGATCCAAGGTGCTATCTGTAAGTGTTTGAACAACCGGTTTTTCTCCTCCAACCGTTGTTACTTCCTTCGTATGAAGTTCTGTTGTGCACCCCCACGGTAAGGCGCCCTCCTGCATAGGCAAACGAACTCTGCCTTTCACGGCTCTCGGCTCCTCTACCGAATGCTTGTTCGCAATGTTATTACGAGGTCCCTTCGCAAGAGCACCCCCATCCATACTTGTATGCTTGCAGCCGGATTGCGTTTCGGCTTGATTCACTTCAAGCTCCCCCTCGGTCATACCTCCGCCTGTAACATTTTCTTTTCCGCCCAAGTCTGAACGACCTGGTTCACCCGGCTCCCTCCGAACCGTGGCAGCACTTATCATTCCTCGTGCCGCTGGTATGTCTGCGAGAACTCTTTCTTCTTCGTCATTCCAATCCGCAGTCTCATCGATCATGCGCCTCATAATCCGATCCTGCTCCATCCCTCGACAAAGTTCAAGAAGTTCCTTTTCAACGTTCTCCACCAAGGCTGCAAGTCCTTCACGGATGCGGGGCCTTTCCTTTATCTGCTGTCTCAACCCGTGTAAGGTAGATAAAATTTTCTCCCACCTTCTCCCAAACTTTCCAAGTCTTGTTCGTTCATGTGAGATTCATCGTTCATCCATGCCGGTAAACGATTCGAATCTGGCTCATCTTGAGCGTCCTCAAGTTCGGTCTCTATCGAACTCCCGTCGTCGTGAGTGTCCTCCTCCTCACCTGCCCATGCCGACAAATCGCACGATCCTGGTTCTACTTGATTAATTTCAAGTCCAGTCTTCATCGTTCCTTCGTCGCCATATACTTCTTCTATTTCCGGTTCGTATGTTCCTACCACGTACCCGTTAATCTTTCGAAATTCCTCCGGATGTTCTCGGTAGCGCATCCCCAACCGCTCTATGTAGTCGAGCTCCTCTTGCTCGATCACCACTTGCTTTTCCATTGCGCGCACCTGTCACCTGCTCGTCCAACCGAATGTGACACACCTGCGTTTCCTTCCGACCGGTCCTCCAACCGATATCCGCACTTGCTAACCTGTTCGCCCGTCAACCTGTGCGTTCCTCCCTGTCACTGTTTTGTTCACCAGCTCAACCTGAGCTCTGATACCATCTGTCACGCCCCCGCTACTTTTTTCTTCGCGTTGCCCGTGCGGCACCACCTTTGCCGGGTTTCGGGCAAAGTGGACTACGCCTCTTTCCAAACTTCCAACACCAATTTATATGTTAACCGTGTTATGTTTATTATTCTTCTCGTTAATTCTGTGTTTATAGTTCACAATTATGATCTTTGTCTTAATAATTGTTTAACTTCATAAACCATTCAACAATATAACCATAACAATAAACAAACCATCACACGACAACACTTGGACACAATATATTTAAAAGGAGGCCCGGCTCTAACCGACCGGCGCCTCTGAAAACCTTTGATAACTTCGCAAGTATGGTTTTACAATCGGACGTGAGCTCCACGAGCCTCACGGCTTATTACAACCGTCGCACTGTTTACCCAAGTTTTAGCCCACTGTCGGCACTCGCACTGTCGTGCGGCCTTTACCCGTCGTTTACAGATTTTATGACTGTCGTGTCACCATGCGTCCTTGGCGCCCTGCTGTGCTATTATGTTGGCCCGCGGCCAACGTCCGAACCCGTGTCTGTTATAAGACCCGCGGCCTTTGACACTTTTGCCGAACTGTGTAATTGCCCGGTGTTCGTCCTTACGACCGTCCCACCGTATATCGAACCTTCACTTGGTTCTGCGTTCACCCACGGCCGCAGTCGCACTGCGTTAACCCCGACCTCTTCGCCCCTTCTCCGGCTAAGACACTTCACATTTCGCACTCTCTTGCTACTTGTGTAAGATAGATCGAAGACCGAATCTTGTGAGTGATCGACTTGGATGATTTCTCCTTTGTGATGCGCCTCAATATATACATGATCCACCGCCAAAGGAAGGATGTCATTCTCCACGCCGACGCCCCCAATTCATCGTGTAGCGCCCTAGTCGACTCGTTCGGAAGATGAATCGTTTCGTGTGTGGTCCCTTGCGGGTCGGCTTTGTGCACAAGCCGCCCACGCAAGGCGACGTATAAGCCCACGTTCAGCAGATAGCTTACTTAGCCCGCATGTGTCCCGTCGTCCGCAATTAGCCGTCGTCCGTTGTCGAGCCCACCATCGTGCCTTTCGGTCCACTTGCTGTCCGCGCGCCCACACTTCGTTTCCTCCTTCCCATCGTGTCGTTCACCCGTTTTCCCGCCCACCCGTTCAAGGTGTCGTTCAACTTGGTTATGTGCGCCCACTATCGTTCGTGTCGTGTCGGGCCTCCAAACGGTCATCGGGTGAGTGGTTGTGTTTGCCTTCGTTCGGGCCGCCCTCCGTCGTGCGGAGCGCCCAAATCTCTGGTCGTTACATCGAGTGTGAGGATGAGAATCTTTGTCCAAAGCTTAACAGGTGATGTTCGAACTTGGTTCAGATTACTTCTTGAAATACCATCACCACCCCTGATGAGCTCTACCAATCCTTCACAAACAAATGGGAGAAAAATAAGGATCCCCTACATATACTTGGTGAATATGACATGATTAAGAGAGGTCCTCAAGAGACAGTTCTGGAGTACTGTGCCAGGTTTAATAATGTATATAATGCAATACCCCAAAACCTAAGACCTCCCCCTGATTTGGCATTATACAAATTCCCTGATGGATTTGACCCTGATATGGCTTACCAGTTAAAAGAAAGAGCCCCCCAAACCCTTGAAGAAGCTCAGAAGGTTGTTGTCACAGTTGAGGCAGACCTGATTGCTAAGAGTAACAGGGCTAGGTTAGAAAAGAGAGTTGCCTTTAAAGAGGAACCCTCAGCCTTTGACCAGAAATTAGATGCAATAATTTCTGGTATGAAGAGGTTGGGTGACAGGGTAGAATCTATCGAAAGGAAGTCTTCATGGGAAGCATCACCAAACAACTCCAACAGGAATCCAAACTTTAGGAGGAATCAGAACCCTAATGTGGGTAAGGCTAATAATGATCCAGAAATAAGACCTCCATTTCAAGAAAACTATGCTGAAACATCCACATCAGAGGAGCAAGTGGATGATACCCATATCCACCTAATGGGTCTTGATGATGAGCACCAAGTCTTCCTAAGTCAAGAAGATCATGAAGAAGAAGACAGTAAACAATTCCAAACAAAGTCCGGTGAATCATTTGATTTCAAACAAGGCTATGACACAGCTGTCTATGAAGTCCACAAACAATACAAACTAAGAAGTAGGATTGTAAACATAACACAGCCTGAAAAAACCAAGGAGAGACTGCAGCCCAAGACTGCCATAGTAACAGAACCAATGAATACAATTGATTCACTCACAAAGGAAGTAACTATTGAAGAAGTTACTGAACAAACACAGAATCCACAAGCTACATCATCTATACGGCAAGAGAATATCACTGAGATCCTCATCATAATAATTGTGCCAAGAACATGATTGTGTTTTTCCTTCCTGCACTGAGATATTTATTGTTACATATATGCTGAGACTATCAACATCGAGAAGGTTACACTGTAATTACATATTCTAATCACCACCGAGATTTCAGAAGTATCCGAGACCCTATACTCCACAATACCCACAAACAATATGAGCTTCCTGTACCATTCAAAATTACAGGTGATCTGATTTCTTGCACCCTACTGTACCCATCTGAAATCCTTTACCTCTGTACTCATCTGAAGTGGCAGAGATGTCTGAAATTTGTTCTTTTTGTGATGACCCTAGCCACCTATAAATAGTGGTTAGACTTGAATATAAGCCGACATAACAGTGAGCTGTTGTGTCTCATAATTTTGAGCTGACATGACTACTTTTAATTCGATTTGTTGGCCAACTTCATCAAGGGGATTGTGCTTGTCTTTGGAAGGTTGATCTTGACACTAGGTTGACTCAAATATATCTGATACATGCCCAAGAAGGGTTCTTCCTATATGACATTGACCTTCAAAATTAAATCTTAAAGCTCTCAATGGGAGCCACATATAAAAATTCTTGCTCATGAAACCCATGAAGCAAGCATAATAATAAATTCATTTTCTTATTTACAAAAAAAATCATAATTACAATGTCTTTATGAAGACTGAACCTAATTACCCTTTTCTTCAACACCAGACTCACCCTCCACTTGCCCACCTCTTCTACATGATGGTACAACCCCTAAACTATACTTCTCCTTCTCCTGTTCATCCAAGGAATGGAGGCATGGTAGCATGGCCACACTGACCATACGTGTGGGTGTTGTATTTTCGGGATGCACGTTGTTGTCGCACAGATCGTCATGACAACGCTCAAACCGGGGGCTGTCACCCTGATCCCCAATCTCTCCATTTAAGCCATCTTCTGAGGCTAAGGGGGTAGAACCTATGGAATAAAGGAAGACCAACTGTGGACTAGTTGGGTTGGGAGACACAACAAAGCAAATTAGCACCTGATTGATTTTAGAAATGAACGGACTAGTGCCTTATGAAGTTAAAGATTAAATGATTATTTATTAGATGTTGCAGTAATATGAAATTTGTAAAACAATCATTTATCATCGAATATCCTGAGCAAAGATTAATTTTACCAAATGCGAGATAATCAATAAATGTGCAATGCTTTAACAATATTCCGGCAATTAAACTTCAAGAAAAATCAAATGCTTTAAATGATCATAAAATATAAATGCTGACCAGTTATCACTTTCATATAGCAAACTTTTAAATAAACATTTAAGTGCATTTAACTATAGAAAAATGGAACATAGATACCCCGAAGGACGTAAAAAAATGAATTTTCAATTTTCTGTTAAGTTTTTTTTAATATAATTTTTTTATATTTTTATTTTTTTTAATGAGATTTTTTAATTAATTTAAAAAACAAAATTAAACAAAACAAAACTAAAACATATCTAGCTCTAAGACCTAAGTTACAAGAAACTAAAAATAAAAATCTTAACATCTAACCAAAGAAAATCTAAATCTAAATGGTAAATAAACTCAAAATCTAATTCTAAAGCGAGCCAAATCCTAACTAAAAACTTAAAAGTAACATTTTCATGCCTTTTTTTAAATATTTTTTGATGTTATTTATTAAATAAAATAAATCTAATTCTAAAATTAAAACTACAGAATCAAAAGTCTAACTCTAACCAAATGAAAATTTATAAAACTAAAGCCTAACTAAACAAATCTTAGAATAAAATAAATCTAAAACCAAAATCTAACTAAAAATTTATTCTAATACTAAAATCTAAACTAAATATAACTCTAAATGAACTAACGCTAACTCAGAAAATAAAACAAAACCATAAAACCTTTTTTATTCTTTTTTTTTTATTAAAATCTAATTTTAAAATTAAAGTCCTAAACTAAACTTAAAACAAAGATTTAATTTTTAAAACTACATCTAAAAATACTAACCCTAAGTCTAAAGAAATGTATACATGAAAGCAAAACTATGCATAACCTTAAATTAAAAATTTAACTAAATCTAAACTGAAAAAAGAATCAAACGAAACCAAAAAAAATTATACATACGCTTATCTAAAAGCTAGCCGCATAGCATACATATCAAAATACTGTTTGTGCTTGTGATTTTGTAGGTGTGCATATTGACGGTGGGAGGGAATGGCAGGTGCGATGGGAGATGGATCCATAGGTGTAGTGACACGTAGGCAAGGGTTTGATGCAGATTGGAAGGCATCCAATGGTGGAAAACGCAAGAGCAGAAATGAAGTTCGAATGGCCGAGGGGATACGGTAAGGATAGCAGCATGCTAGGATTTCTTTAAGATGTTATGGCAGCGAGGGTTTGTTGCCGGAGTGGGGGAAATCCGCAGGCCTGGCAACGTGAGGAACTCTGAGAGGATGCAGCGTGGAGGGTTTTGATTGGAGGAATGCCGCAGAGATTTGGCAGGTCGAGGGTTCTACTTGCAGCCTGGAGATGGTTATCTGGACAGAGAAACGACTACAGGTCAGCGTGAGGAGTTTTGAGGGACGTGGGGACTGTTTGCAGAAAATAGAGGTGCTGAGAAATACACTGAGACTGACAGCGTGAGGAAGGGAGTGCTGGGCAACGATTGAGGGTGACCACAGCAACAACAAAAAATTCTGAAGCATGCCAGAATGATAAAGCAATTTTGAAACCCTTAGAAAAATATCCTAAATTCCAGAAAATGAATTTCTCACTTATACTTCGGATTTATCAGTGAAACTCCAGCAGACAAATGGCTTGGAAAACCTCGAATTTCTTCATAAAAACCCTGCAAATTCTCCAGTGAATTTTTAAATTGCCCTGCATTCAGATAGTTCTAATGAAAACCCTGAAAAACTTTTAAAATCTATACCTGCAACCTGCAATAGCAAAAACAAAACACCAAGAAGTAAAATGCGCAAGAAACAAAACTGAAAACCCTAAAACCTACTAAAAATTTACAATATTTATAGATTTTCGACTCTTAAGCAGCCATATTTGTCAATAATCCACAGTAATATTTTCATAATTTAAATTTAATGTAAGATACTTCAGAAAACCCTTCATGCATTCATAAATTTTTTTTAAATGATAAGCCTGGGATTAAAACTGGCTGGGCTCTTTCAGAAAACACAATCCGGGAGTTGGCTGGTTCAGCCGAGAACTTCCTCGAACGCCCGATAATCTAAAAAAAAGGGATTTCCTACACAGCTTAAAATCAACCATTAACATAGAGGGATAAAACAATAGTGAAAGCCAGATCAAATGGAGATACCTGCCATTATATTTCAGAATCTAAACTATCATTCAAACCCCAGAGATCAAACAAGATACCTGTGCTTGAATGAATCTTTATCAAGCTATCATCAATGGCTGAAAATAAAATTATGCAGAAAAATAAAACATGTTACAGCATTTCCAGAAGAGTAACACCAGTAAGATTTTCAACCCCAAAGTCTTTTTTTATTGCACAAAAAATGACTACAAGAGAGCTTTCTTTAGCACACGACTCTCAGATCGAATCTGATCTCAAATGACCCCTAACACCCTATTTAAAGGAAAAATTCCCAACGGCTAGTTCGAGTGATCCATGTCAAACTAATCTCGATTGTCAATGAGGATCAAAATCCCTTTTAATCTCATCCGTTGAAATTTTAAATGCATTTTAATATATTAAAAAATTAAAAGCTTGCATTTATTTTCTCAAAACATTAATTTATTATTATTTTATTTTATTTTAAAAATTTTTATTTATTATTTATTCTTAAATTTTATTTATTATTTATTTTATTTTTTAGTTATTTTTCAATTATTCATTTTTTTATTATTTATATCTTTTATTATTTTTATTGGACCCTCGAACTTAGCCTTTGGAAAAATCACCTAGGACCTAGGACTCATGAGGGGATAAAACATTTTCTAACCCTCAAGAAACTTTACATCATGACTTTTACAATTTTACATCTCAAGGGGGAAAACCCATTTGACATAGACCCTCATGGACCACCCAGTTTTGCGACACAAATATAGTCTAGCAGATCAAGCAATTTGTAATAACCTAACCAAATAGTTAGAATTATTTCCAAACTACTTTTACATAGACTCGAAGCACACTAGGATTCCCCTAAGATTCTAATGACAAAATCCATTCTGGCTTTGGGGTTAGGCTAAAGGAAAACTCTGTCGATCATGGATCGGTGAGACAAAAAACCTTCCGAAATGTAGATTATCACTAGAAAATTAGGATTGCCTAGGCAGTTTACATACATGACTCAGATCTGCTAAGATTATTTACAATTTACGCATGCAGACTAGGTTTACAACATAACATGATCGGGCTGATGATGATAGGCACAGACACGTCGATCAAGCACAATCCCTTTTGCGAAGAAGGGGGTGTACTGCTATGGGTAGTTGACACGTAGTGGTCAACATCTGGCTCTACTTGGGGACATGTTGCTGCATTGTAGGAATGTGAGAATCCAAAATCTGCATCTATGCAACAAACCACAAAACATAAGTAGCATCCATCCAAAATCATCATATAACGTTAAGCACAGGAAAGATATAAGCTCTTCATTTATTAACTATCTAGTAACATGAAAAGTAAATCTAATCCTAAAACAGAATTGAAAATGCTGAAAAAACAACGAGTAGGGTTAGAAATATAGAGGATGCCCCATGGCATCAGATGTGTTCAATATAGTGTATACTTAGCATTTGCCTGCTTTTAGGCAAATCTGTCGGCTGCTTGTCAGATGTGTCATGTCCAATTTTGCATATGGCAGGACTTTTTCCTATCCGAAAATCAAGTTGCTCGCGGCCGTCTGATGCATCAAATCTTCTTCTTGTTTTCTTTTTCTTGCGCTTTTTCTTTTTGGCAGGCTGTATCACTGATGACGTGGAACTTTATGCTTTAAAGCTCTCAGATGAAGTATGTAGGATATGTGTGACATTTCTTTCTTCATTCTATATCTACCTTGTCAAAGATGATGGACCAATCTTACAGGTGCCATGAGTTATAACTTGATCTTCAATGACTGGTGGATTAACCGTGTGAGCATCAACCTGATTATTAATTTCCCTTTTATCCAGGTCACCTTCAATTATCCACTTTTCAATGGAACAAAGGACCTCATAATATGATGGATCTTGCTATAACAGATAAGGAGGCTCCTGATCTATTGACGTTCCCTGGTTTCTTTCATCCTCTGACAGCTGTCGAAATTTCTGAACCTGTATTGTAATGGCATCCATCTGACTAGAGTGTTCAACATTCATAGCACTGATTTCCCTAGCATGGTCTTCTTCCATGGTCAATAACTTATTTTGCAGAGAATTAATTTCCCTATCATGATTAGCTTTCATGGTCGTCATATTTTCCTCTAAGCCTAATAACTTGCTTTGCATAAAACTAATTTCTATGTCATGATTAGTCTTCATGGCCTCAATTTCCTTAACATGTTGATTTTGCATGATCTCCATCTCCTAATTACGTTTTTCCAGGTGGGTGCATAAAGTTCTCACATCATTGGCGTAATTAGTTTGATTGATCTCCATATTTTTTACCAGCCGCATTAGTTCTTGTATAATTTTCTTCTGATCTTCCTTTTCATTGTCGACACTGATTTTATAATTTGTCTCCGCTTTTCCACTATCATGGATTTGATTTGCAATGGTACAGGTGAATGGCACATTCTGATATGAAGAATTGTCTTGAAATCTTTCATCGACAGCTGGACCTTTTATAAGATTACTTTCATTCTGTTGCACAATTTTAGGGGCACAAGGCGAGCTATCTGGATCACCATATCTATCTTTAAAAGCATTGTAAATGTCTTGTAAAGAAGTGAAAGAGTCTTCAGGACAATTAATTAACCAATTCAAAGCATCACCCTCTAGAGAAAGGAAAAATAAACGCATTTTGACATCTTCATGATCATATTAAGGAAGTCTACAATAAATGAATGTTATACGATAAAAACTCCATAAATTCCTTCTAACAGTGATTGAACCACCACTCGAGAACAAAGGTAATTTAGAAATGGCCACTTCTAGTAAATCATGGAGATCATCAGTAAAATGACATAGTTTAAATGAATAATCCATGATGGATAACGAGGGACCAAATGGATGATAGAAAGAGATCTATGCTCAAGTAAATCAAGAGATGAAAGAAGTGGAGTCGCCACTTGAACAATGGATCTAATTCTAGGATCCAAAAAGAAACCAACAAGTAGATATGAGGGAGGCTTCTTGTCTGGGAAAAATAAAAGAAATAAAATGGAGTCGCCACCCAAACAAGAAATGAACTGAAGAGAAGTCGTTGATATGACGAAAGATAAGGTGATGAAAAGATCCAAATGATGCCAAAAAATGTTGAATCTGCCATCTCAAATGAGAGATGAGAAAGATGAAAGAATGATGAGAAATGAGAAGATGAATGTTGTTGAAATGCCAGGGACAGAAAAACTCTATCCTCGGTAACGGCGCCAAAAAATGTTGTCACACAGATCTTCACGACAACGCTCAGACCGGGCGCTGTCACCTTGATCCCCGATCTCTCCGTTTAAGTCGTCTCCCGAGGCTAAGGGGGTAGACCCTATGGGATAAAATAAGACCAACTGTGGACCAGTTGGGTTGGGAAACATAGCAAGGCAATTTAGCACCTGATTGATTTTAGAAATTAACAGACCAGTGCCTTATGGTGTTAGTGATTAAATGATTATTTATTAGATGTTGCAATAATATGAAATTTGTAAAACAATCATTTATCATCGAATATCCCGAGCAAAGATTAATTTTACCAAATGCGAGACAATCAATAAATGCGCAATGCCTTGACAATATTCCAGCAATCAAACTTCAAGAAAAATCAAATGCTTTAAATGATCATAAAATTTAAATGTTGACCAGTTACCACTTTCATATAGCCAACTTGTAAATAAACATTTAAGTGCATTTAACTATAGAAAATGGAACATAGATACCACGATGGACGCCAAAAAATGAATTTTCAATTTTCTGTTAAGCTTTTTTTTTTTTTTTAAATATTTTATACTATTTTATTTTTTTTATGATATTTTTTTTAATTTATTTAAAAAATATAATAAAAAACTAAACTAAACTAAAACATATCTAGCTCTAATACCTAAGCTACAGGAAACTAAAAAATACAAATCTTAACACCTAACAAAAAAAAAAAAAAAATCTAAATCTATATTGTAAAATAAACTCAAAGTCTAATTCTAAAGCCAGCCAGATCCTAACTAAAAACTTGAAAGGAACTTTTTCATGCCTTTTTTTATATTTTTTATATTTTTTTGATATTATTTATTAAATAAAATAGATCTAATTCTAAAATTAAAACTACAGAATCAAAAGTCTAACTCTAACCAAATAAAAATTTATTAAAACTAAAGCCTAACTAAACAAATCTTAGAATAAAATAAATCTAAAACTAAAATCTAACTAAAATATTATTCTAATCCTAAAATCTAAACTAAATCTAACTCTAAATGAACTAACGCTAACTCTGAAAATAAAACAAAACCATAAAAACCCTTTTTACTCTTTTGATTTTATTTATTTTATTTATTAAAATCTAATTTTAAAATTAAAGTCCTAAACTAAACTTGAAACAAAGATTTAATTTCTAAAACTACATCTAAAAATACTAACCCTAAGTCTAAAGAAATACATGAAAGAAAAACTACGCATAACCTTAAATTAAAAATTTAACTAACTCTAAACCAAAAGAAGAATCAACCAAAACCAAAAAAAATTATACATACACCTATCTAAAAGCTAGCCGCATAGCATACATATCAAAATACTGTTTATGCTTGTGATTTTGTAGGTGTGCAAGTCGACGACGGGAGGGAATGGCAGGTGTGATGGGAGATGGATCCGTAGGTGCAGGGACGCGTAGGTAGGGGTTTGATGCAGATTGGAAGGTGTTCAATGGCAGAAAACTCAAGAGCAGAAATGAAGTTCAAATGGCTGAGGGGATACGGTAAGGATAGCAGCACGCAAGGATTGCTTTCAGACGCTATGGCAGTGAGGGTTTGTTGCCAGAGTGGAGGAAATCCACAGCCCTGGCAGCGTGAGGAACTCTGAGAGGATGTAGCGTGGAGGGTTTTGATTGGAGGAATGCCGCAAAGATTTGGCAGGTCGAGGGTTTTACTTGTAGTGTGGAGATGGTTGTCTGGACAGAGAAACAACTGCAGATCAACGTGAGGAGTTTTGAGGGACGTGGGGACTCTTTGCAGAAAATAGAGGTGTTGAGAAATACGCTGAGATTGATAGCGTGAGGAAGGGAGTGCTGGGCAACAATTGAAGGTGACCACAACAACAACAACAAAAAATCTGAAGCATGCCAAAATGATAAAACAATTTTGAAACCCTTAGAAAAATATCCCAAATTCTAGAAAACGATTTTCTCACTTATACTTCGGATTTATCAGTGAAACTCCAGCAAACAAATGGCTTGGAAAACCTCAAATTTCTTCAGAAAAAACCCTACAAATTCTCCAGTGAATTTTAAATTGCCTTGCATTTAGATATGTATAATGAAAACCCTGAAAAACTTTTAAAATCTATACCTGTAACCTGCAATAGCAAAAACAGAACACTAAGAAGTAAAATGCGCAAGAAACAAAACTGAAAACCCTAAAACCTACTAAAAATTTACAATATTTACAAATTTTTGACTCTTAAGCAGCCATATTTATCAATAAACCACAGTAATATTTTCAGAATTTAAATTTAATGTGAGATACTTCAAAAAACCCTTCATGCATTCATAAATTTTTTTTAAATGATAAGCCCGAGATTAAAACTGGCTAGGCTCTTTCTGAAAACACAATCCGGGAGTTGGTTGGTTCAGCCGAGAACTTCCCCGAATGCCCGGTAATCTAAAAAAAAGGGATTTCCTACACAGCTTAAAATCAACCAATAACATAGAGGGATAAAACAATAGTGAAATCCAGATCAAATGGAGATACCTGCCATTATATTTCAGAATCTAAACTATCATTCAAGCCCCAGAGATCAAACAAGATACCTGTGCTTGAATCAATCTTCATCAAGCTATCATCATGGCTAAAAATAAAATTATGCAGAAAAATAAAACATCTTATCGCATTTCCAGGAGAGTAACACCAGCAATATTTTCAACCCAAAAGTCTTTCTTTATTGCACAAAAAATGATTACAAGAGAGCTTTCTTTAGCACATGACTTTCAGATCAAATTTGATCTCAAATGACCCCTAACACCCTATTTAAAGAAAAAAATTCCAACGACTAGTTCAAGTGATCCATGTCAAACTAATCTCGACCATCGATGAGGATCGAAATCCCTTTTAATCTCATCCGTCGAAATTTTAAATGCATTTTAATATATTAAAAAATTAAAATCTTGCATTTATTTTCTCAAAACTTTGACTTATTATTATTTATTATTTTTTTATTTTATTTATTTTTATTTATTCTTAAATTTTATTTTATTTTATTTTTTTAGTTATTTTTTAATTTTTTATTATTATTTATATCTTTTATTATTTTTATTGGATCCTTAAGCTTAGCCTTTGGAAAAATCACCTAGGACCTAGGACTCATGAGGGGATAAAACCCATTTGACATAGACCCTCATGGACCACCCAGTTTTGCAACACAAATATAATCTAGCAGATCAAGCAATTTGTAATAATCTAACCAAATAGTTAAAATTATTTCCAAACTACTTTTACATAGACTCGAAGCACACTAGGATTCCCCTAAGATTCTAATGACAAAATCCATTCCGGTTTTGGGGTTAGGCTGAAGGAAAACTTTGTCGATCATGGATTGGTGAGACAAAAAACCTTCCGGAATGTAGATTATCACTAGAAAATTAGGTTTGCCTAGGCAATTTAATTACATGACTCAAATCTACTAAAATTTATTTACAAATTTACACACTGCAGACTGGTTACAACATAACATGATCGGGCTGATTGATTGATAGGCAGAGGACACGTTCGATCAAGACTATCCCTTTGTGAAGAAGTGGTGTATTTCTATGGGTAGTTGACACGTTAGTGGTACAACAAATGTGTATGTACTTGGGCTTTCTGTTGTTGGTTATGTATTCATCCCTTGCATTCCCCTCTAGGGAACTACTGGTTCTGCCTCACAGTTTTGGCTCTGCCTCATAAATCCTCATAATCTTTGTAGCCCCCCCCCCCCCCCCACAGAGATCATGCTTTGATACCACTGTGTTGTTCCTAATAGGAAATTAACAGTGAATAACCAAAGACATGCAACAAATATAACACAGAAAAACTTTTGCGAACATCTATAAGACAAAAAATGCCCCTCAACACCAAAATGGGCAATTTTTATTAATATTCAGCCACTGGAGTACAATAGGAAATAGAAAGAGTGCACTCGGGCTTGCACAAGGAAAGATACAAGCCTCAGGTGATCAATGTGTCAATGCCCAACTGCTGTAGAAATTCTTCCTCCAGAATTCTGCGTTGGCCGAGTATTTTCTACACTGCTAGCTGACTTGAAATCCTAATTTGACCCCTCAAAACTGCCCAGAACATTCTGTCAATTTAGGGATATGATCCTTGTCAAAAACCCAAAAAGATCCAAAAAGTGTTTGCTCTGGTTTTTGACCCTCCAAATTCAACCCCAAATAGCTTAGCCCTCCTCAAATGCCATAACGCTCAACTTGTAGCAGAAAATGATGAATTGATACTCCACCATGCTAGCAATCACCCCACAATCTTCCTCCAAATGAAATCCTAGCATCTTAGCCCCTAAATCCTTCATCCAACACTCCACACAGCGATCACCCAAGAGAACTGCGTAAGCCTGTGAGAGATGATGTAGTAGCAAGATTCAGCAATTCGTACAACAGTGAAGGACTCCCTTTTGCCTCCTAAAATCTCCCTCCTTTGGCTAGAATCTGACCAAGAACACCCCTACAACAATAGAGACTCCAACTTCCAGCACTAATCCTCCCAATGACCGCGTGGCCTCTCCCTCTACGTCTGAATTAAACTGGAATAGTGCATACCTATGTGATGCTCCTCTCCAATCCTCCACAACAAGAGAAAATCCTTCCTAGGGTGGCACTCAAAGTCCCTTGAAGAAGGTTGAGCTTCACTCCTTGGGAAGCTCTTGTGCTAAGCAACACTTGTAACTCAACTAAACAACTAGAGTGACAATCAGTTATCAAAATGTCAAAAGGCCCCTAAATGAGAGCCTGGCCTCCAATTTATAG
The DNA here is from genome assembly GCA_000404065.3 of Pinus taeda. NCBI lineage: Eukaryota > Viridiplantae > Streptophyta > Pinopsida > Pinales > Pinaceae > Pinus > Pinus taeda. The sequence goes on along the minus strand of APFE031522810.1, from coordinate 11,647 downwards.
CTATCCATCCCTCATGCTCCTTGTGGGATCCACCCATGAAATTCCATCTCTCACCCAATTCGAATTCCTCCAAGGGGTTCGTATTCCCTTGGAGTGGCCCCCACTCTCCACTTCCCATCGAATTTCTTGGCTTTTCTAATGTTTGGGGGTGGCACCTTTATAATTTTTCCTTTTTCACCCACTTTTTCGAAGATTATATGCCAAATATTTATTAACTACCAAAATTGCAAAATTGAGAATTCCCTTAGAAAAATTATTAATTGGGGACATGACAACCTTCCTAGGGTGGCATTCGAAGTCCCACGAAGAAAGATTGAGTTCTCCAATTGGAAAACTGTTAAAATTGGAAACTAGGGCCAAACTCCATGTGGGTCTACTTATTCATTGCAACTGATATTTTTCTTGGATTCCTCTCGTCAAGAGGTGTAGGATTGATCTAAAGATCATACGATTCTAATATGTATTCATGGAGATATGAATTTATATGTGTTATGGGTCAATTCGTCAAGGTCGGCCAGCAACCAAATTACTCCCACTTGTGCTCAACGTTTCACCATAAATAGGAGAGGTCTTCAATTCATTTGACAATCATCTCTTGTGATCTCTCTCCACTTGTCTTTGGGTTTTGGTGGGAGGAGAGATCTTAAGAGGATATTCTGCCCTAGACGAGATGCCCTAGATCCTCAACGTTGTCATGAAGAGAGAGCCCTCAAGGCAATCATGTAAGAAGACCTTATCGTTGTTATGAAGGAGGCCTCCTCAACGTAGCAGGAGAAGACTAAACGTTGGTCTAGAAGAGACCTATTCGGTGTTCTAGAAAGGCTTCCATACACAGTCCTAAAGGGAGGATCTAACCTTACACTAGCCGCAATAAGGAAGTAGAAATTTGGCCGTTGTCCTGGCCCTAGATGCAGTCTTCTATCCGCAATCTTTGAAGAGACTAGGCCACAGTTTAAGGGGGGTTTTTTGTGCCCTAACAACAGTCAATACAAGCCCTAACAACAATCATAGATTTGGCTCTCATATGTTGTCTAAATCGGTAGAAAAGAGGTTTCAAATACAACTTATGCATGCTCTTTGCGGGTCCCTTATTTATTGTTTATAGGAGTCCATTATACGCTGCTGAGAGAAGCTATCATATGTTGTTAAGTGCAAGACTTAGTCACAATCTGCCATAGTCATAGTCAAACGGGAAGGCTTCTATCCACCAAGAAGAAGAAGCCTTATCAATATATTAAGGCTTGAAAGAACAACCTGGAATTTGGGACAACGTAGTGTTGTCAAGTGCAGCACTGGAATTTGGGACAGCATAGTGTTGTCAAGTGAAGCACTGGAATTTGGAGCAGCATAGTGATGTCAAGTGCAACACTGGAATTTGGGACAGCATAGTGATGATGAGTGCAGCACAATGATGATGGACATGGTGTGATGGTGCAACACAGTGATGATGGACATGGTGTGATGGTGCAGCATAGTGGGACATGGTGTGATGGTGCAACACAGTGATGATAAACATGGTGTGATGGTGCAACATAGTGCAACACAGTGATGATTTACATGGTGTGATGGTGCAGCATGGTGCAACACAGTGATGATAGACATGGTATGATGGTGCAGCATGGTGACGATGAATGCAACACACTGTTGGATGCAGTATGGTTAATGCAGCACCTTGTTGGGTGCAACATAGTGATCATGAATGGTGCACCATGGTGATGGAATCACTTGTGTTCAAATCAACTATCTCTTGTGTTATCTTCTTAGTGAAGATCTCTGCTCTTATTTTGTCAAGTCAAAATGTTGGCTTCTGATGTATATGTACTATCTCTCTCTCTGCTGAACTATTAAAGAACATATAAGAAGAATCGATCAAGGGTTTCCCCATATTGGGATTTGTCCCTGGCTGGCACCACATCTTGTGTCCTCTTGTCTTGGCTTGTTTTTTGTGATTTATGTTTATATTCTATCTGCATTTTACTATCATGATAAATGTGATTGCTAATCTGGAATTGATATTGAGATAATATGGAAAATTGAAGTAAATTTTCTCTTAGCATAGAACATACCTAAAATTAACATGGTATTAGAGCCAAGGTGAAGAAAAAGCCCAAGTAAGAGTGAAAGAGCAATCACCAAAGATAGTTGGACAAGGTCAAAGGCCACTTCAAATTCACCAAGGGTGAAGTTGAAGCAAAGAAGATTATTAGAGTGGCATAGCACAAGCATTTGGTGGCCTACCTAAAGGTCACTTCAATGGGAAGTCCGGATCTAAGAATGGAAAGAAAGGAAGATGCCTTGCTTGCAATAAGTTTGGCCATTATGTGAGTAAGTTTCCAAATAGAAGGGACACATCACTTGATGATAATAACAATCATTCCAGGGGCATCTTCAATGATCGGAGGAATGACAGGTACAATGGCAAAGGAAAAGGGAATGCAGGTCATCAAGGAAATGACCGACTCTTCAAAGAAAGCAACGAACTCCAGGTATGAAGAATCAAATGTTATTTCTGATATGCTAAAGGAGTATCATCTTATATTGGCCCTCTCCACTACTTCTCCTCCAGATTCTTTTGGAATCTAGCTTATTGATAGTAGTGTTTCAAGGCACTTCATCGGATAGAAGAAATCTCTCTCTAATTTGATAGAGAAGGAAACAATCATGGAGATTATACTTGGAGTCAATGCCACCTATCCCTGAAAGGGTGTAGGGAATGATACCCCTCAATTAAATGAGGGTAACACGATTCATTTACAAAAAGTTCTTTATGTGCCTGATCTCAAGAAGAACCTGGTGTCCATTTCGGCAATGGAATTCAAAGGTTTCAAGGTGGCATTCATCGACGGAAAGGTGTGTGTTTGAAAACAGAATATTCAAGATCCTTTTACTCTTAGGTTCATGGTTGGAAATTTGTATCAAGTTGCTAGAAGTCCATTGGGGACCATGTCATGCAACTCATCTCTTCTATCGCACTAGAGGTCTGCCCATTTTCATTATGGGGCTCTACCCAATGTAAGACAGATGGTGACAAGGATGCCTGAATTCAAGAAAAGCATGGAGGTACATGTCCGAGATGTACCAAAGCAAAACTTACAAGGGGACCATTCCCCTCTTGTAATAGCAAGACTGCAAATGTGGATCAACCCGAGATGTTTGGGATTCATGATCGGGAATCTCATGTATGTAGGTGGAAGAAAGCTCTCTATGATTTAAAGCAAGCACCCCAGGCTTGGTATGAGGGGATTAACAAGCTATCTGATGAAGTTGAGATTCACTAGGAGTGAAGCAGATCCAAACCATTTGATGAGCCCCAATTTTGGTACAATTTGGGCTCATTTTGGCCTATTTTACTTGCTCAAACCATTCATTTTTATTTGCTTATGCATGCATTTCTTAGTTTATTCATGTTGTTTGTAGGAAGAAGGTTAGACACTTTATCTACGTGACTAATGCATTATGATTCCAGGTTTTGGCATTAAAAAGGGAGCAAGAGACAACGAAAAAGGGGATAAGGAGACAATAAGGTGGCACTGCTGATTTTGTGGAGAGATGTCCACGGTCTTGGGACATTCCTCATGATTCCCACCAAGAACTCTGAGCTCCAATCCATCTCCCCTCCGATCTTAAGAAGCAGCCAGTTGTCCTACGTGAACAGTAGTCATAAACTGTTCTACAGGAACAGTAGTTATGACTGCCCTACTAGATCCGTAGTTAGACTCTAGTTGGACAGCCGAGCTCCTGAAATCAAGGGCACTTGATGGATCATCGTTTTTGTATAAATATGAAGGCCTTAGCCTTAGATGGGTTGTTGAAACTCTCGTATTGCTATTGTAATCTTGGAGCACAGTTCAGTTTTCGTTCCTTTTTGTAAGCCAATTTGGCATGACATCAGATTATGAATAAAGAAGGCAGTTT
>APFE031522806.1:9325-24105 GCA_000404065.3 Pinus taeda | reverse complement strand
AAATTCGCCAGTGGACAATGCAGATGCTAGTAGTAGTCAAATGTTCAAGAGATAGATGCAGCACAAAGACAGTGGATTCAGTATTTTTTATGCTTCTCAGTTGCAGTAGTTGGAATTACAGCAGTAACATATGACAGGGAGTTGCAGAGCAGATGCAAAATTGGCAGCAGCATAGCAGTGTCAATAGCAACACAAATGCAGAATCAAAGTTGCGCAGTGGTTGGTAGGCAGTGGTAGCCAGTCACAATGGCCAAACATCAGCAACGTAGAGAGGGTGTTGTAGCGGTAGTGCAACAATAAAACACCTTCCTCGCTAAGAGGGAGTATTAGTTTTTGTAGCATCAGAGGTGTTCTAGTCTCGAAACTTTGTGGAGAGGCTAAAACACAGGATTCTCCATAACCCAGAAATAGTTTATGGAAATTCCACCTAGAAGTGTCTCAATTATATTATTAGCTTATTTTTTAAATATCTCCTAAGTTTAAACTTAGGAAAAGGGGTTAATTAATCAGTAATAAGTATTAATTGAGAAAGGTGTAAATCATCTAGAAAATCACATGGATCGATCCAGAAATTATCTCAACCATCGATTATGTTTTAATCTTGGTCGTTGGAGTCCCACAGTGAGATTATAAGAAGAAGTCAATGGGTGGATGGAAAAACACAATTGTGAGACTTTCCTTGGGTAGCTAGATTTTCCAGAGAGCAGCAGCAGTTGTTGAAAAAGGTTGAGCCAAAGAAGGGAAGTAGAGACAAAGAGGGGCGGAGACAGTGAGTTCAGAGAAATATTTTTCCAGTTTCAGACAGTCAGAAAGAGGAGACCAAGATTTTCTCCAAGAGGCTACACATGTGAAAGTTTCTACACTGGAATCCCTACTGCAGCAAACTGATGTTACTTCCCCTACTTGATTAAATCATACAAGTTATTTAATGTCTTCTATAGTAAATTTCGAAGTAAGTACATCTACAGCCTTCACATAATTAATATATTTGCGGAAACAAAATACTGAGCAAGAAAGAACAATGCAACACATAGGACACAGTTATTTTTGGACAAATAGTCCCTAGAAAAACCCATTGCGGGAAAATCGATGCAGCATCTCTGAGGGTTTATTATAATGTAGGAGAAAATTATGTGTACAATTTTAGGATGCTCAACTAGCAATCCGTTACAAAGAGAATACTAAACAAAAGACTGGTGAAATGATCTCACCCTGTCATTAGAGAATCAGTGATTGATCCTTCATCTCTGGAGGCTCTGTGTGGCCTCTGCGGAGAACTGCGTCACCCCTCCTGGGTATTATGCTTGTCTCTACTCTGGATCCTCTGCTGGCTAAGAAATCGACTTTTCTGCCTTCCAGTCTCAAACCATGGCTTCCGGCAACTGAACTTCGACTTCCCTCAGCAGGAACTCGACTTCCCCTCACTGACTGCATTTCCTCTGCATCAGCACTGCGTAGACCAACGTCAGCGTTTCTCTAGACGTCTTTCTGTCCTCTCTTTGCCTTGTACTCTCCAAAAATTCCTTCTCCCAGATTCTCACTGCCCCTCCACTACAAGATCTCCTCAATCGATTTCCTCCTGAGAACTTCTCACCTCAGAAAATCGATTTTATCAATCTCTCTATGTATTTTCCAAATAACCCTCAAGCCCCTTCTTATATCTTCTTGTTGGACAACCAACAGCCTAGATTAAAACATAATCAATGTCTCAAATCATTTTGGCTTGATCCATGGGCTTTTCTAGAAGTTTCACCCCTAATTAGATTAATACCCATTAATATTTTAATTTTCCTAAGTTTAGACTTAGGAACCCCATTAAAAATATTAATTATTTTAATAAAATCACTTCCAGGTGGAATTTCCCAAAACGCTTTCTGGGTTCTTTGGAATACCTGTGCCCAAGCCTCCCTGCAAAATTTGAGGCTTAGAACACATTCGATGCTACCCCAAATCAACACTCCATCTAGTGAGGAATGTGCTTTAGCAATACACTGCCTCTCTGCATACTACTCTGACTCTGAAGCATCATCTATTTGCTCCTGATGTCTGACATATTGTCCACCAACCACTGCGATGTTGCTGCCACTGTACTACTGCCTTTGACACTGCTACTGCCAATGCTACATTTGTACTGCAACTCCCTCTCAAATGCTACATCTGCTATGTGTTGATTTGAGGTAGCACCAGATGTGCTCTAGCCATGAAAATTGGCGGAGAGGCTAAAGCACATGAGATCTCCAAGACCCAGAAATGGTTTGGCGAAATTCCACCCAGTTAGAGATATTAAAATAATTAATATTTTTAATGGGTTCCTAAGTCTAAACTTAGGAAAATTAAAATATTAATGGGTATTAATATAAAACTGGGTGAGAAGGTTCTAAATGACATGGATCAAGCCAAATCTAATCTTATTCGTTGATTAGAAACTTAATCTTGGTCTCGTTGAAGACTCAACAGGAAAAGTATAAGAGGAGGCTTGAGGGTCAGTTGGAGATACACCAAGATTGATCAGTCAGTGCGATTTTCTGGAGCAGGGTTTGCTGAGAGAAATCGAACAAGTGATCTGAGTTGTAGCGAGTGCATAGCAGAGAGGTAGAGATAGTACCAGAAGGCCAGCGCAGTGATTGAAGAGGCTACGCAAAGCTAGCAGGAGCCACACAGAAGGCCAAAAATATTGTGTAGAGGCTACTAGGGCCTGCGTGGGTGACGCAGAGGGCCAGAGAACTGACGCAAAGAGGCAGAGGGCTGACACAGGGGGTTCCAAAGCTATGCAGAGGCTAGCAGGGCTGACACAGAGCCTTGGAGAAGTGTTCGAAGGATTTTCATGGGGAAAAATTGTTGAATATCTGCTTCCGAAGAGAGGTATTACTGCCAAATAGAAATCTCTCTTGGTTGAACCAGTTTGGCACCTTATTTGTACTCAGGAAAGTTGCTTAACAATAAAACCCTCAAAACTGTTGCACCGGCTTTCCCAAGTTGAGTTTTCCCAGGTACAGTTGTCCAAAAAAAACGGTCTCCCATGTGCATTTGTCTATTATTTCAATTGATGATCTGTATGAGTTGAGACTGCATTTGTGTTTGTTTTCAATATTTATATGGTTAAATAACTTGTCAAGGAACAAACAAGTAGGTGAGATAAACCAGATAATGCAGGAAGAATTTATAACGTGTTAGACCTAGAAATTTCAACATGGTATCAGAGCATTGCAGATCACAGGGAAATTGAAGGCACCAACAATATCAGAAATTTGCAGTAGTAGCAGTTGTCCCAAGAGACAGAGCTGCTCCTAAGAAAAAGGCAGCAAAGGAGTGACACAGAGGACCTGCGTCATCATTTCGAGCTAGAGAGAGGGCCAGCGCAGAGGCAGAGCGAGGCAGAAGAGGCTCACGAAGAGCCACGTCATCCTACTCAGCCAGGTAAGCTTGACGCAGTTGGCCAGAGGAGTAATTCATCCTTTTTCGAGATTGCGCAAACCTAAGAGGCTCAGTTCTTCAGTTGTCGGGGCCTAAGGAGCTGTGGGAAAATTGTGGGTTGGGAAGCTGGTGGGGTGTTGTTTTTGTCGGAGCAGAGAAGTACCTAACTGGACAGAACCAAGGTAGAGGGAGTCGCTACCTTGGCGGATTTCTATCCAAGAAATCCAGATCCAAGTTGCAGTTGCAAAGAGGTTCAAAGAGGAGCGGATTGATAGTTGGTGGGAAGATTTCTAGGAGGGAAGTCGAAACTCAAAGGGAGTCCAGAAGAAGGAGCGGAGATAGCAATGAACGAACTGAGGGATCAGTACAGGTTGGATGGGGCCTCTAACTTTGTCATCTAGAAGGTTAGGATCCTATTTGTTCTGGATAGACATCGCATCAAGGGCTTCGCCTTGAGAATCGTGGCTATCCCAATCGGCCTAGCTAATAATGAGAAGTATGAGGATGCAATTGCAAAGGCAAAGTGCATAATCCTTGATGGGGTCAAGGATCATTTACTACCACATATTGCCTAGAAGAACACAGCAAAGGAGATGTGAGATACTTTGACGACATTGTATCAAGGTACTTCCATGCAGCGGAAGATGTTATTAGAGAATCAACTGCAGTCGTATCAGATGCAGAAGGGGGAGCAAATAGATCTATACCTCAGCAGGGTGCAAGAGATTCGTGACCAACTTACTTCCATATGGGCCACAATGGATCAGGAGTTCATGGTGAGGATCGCCCTGAATGCAGTCTCCGAGGATTGGGAGACATTTGCCCAAAGCATTTTGGAGTAGCATCTCTTCCTATATCCCAGCATCCTTACCGGCAGGAGCAGATCCAAATCCATACGCAAGGGCAAGGGAGCAAGCATCAAAGAAAGTAGCAAAGCATGTATCCCTTTTCTTTCTATAGTCATAGCCCATTCCGGACCCTCTAGGTGCATAGCCCGTGTCATAGACCGTTGTTAGAGAACCCGTAGCAGTTAGAGTTTACCCGGAACAGAAGAGATGTAGGCAGCTCTTCGCCAATAAGAGATCATACAGTTGACCAAGGCAGGGAGTAACAACAGAGGGAGTCGAATCAAGAAAGAGGAGGAGGGTGCAACTCTGGCATCTGTGGGATAGCAGGGGAAGAGGAAGAAGGAGGACATCTCCAAGGTGAAGTGCTTCCATTGTGGGAAGCTGGGTCATTATGCAACCCAGTGTCCCAGGAAGAAGAATAAGGGAGAGGCTTCTGACTCCAAGACAAATCCGGCTCAGGTGGAGAAAGAAGTTGAGATGGATGACAATTGTGCCACGAGTGCTCATGCACCTCTAGAGAAGAGGTGGGGAGACATCGAGTTGTAGTCAGGAGAACTATAGAAGATGTGGGGCAGGATCCTTGAGGTACCCAAACTCTTGGATCATATCCGGCTACGGGAGCCCCGAATGACAGTAGCAAGATGACGGATGTTGATAGAAGCAAGATGCGGATGGAGCGACAAGGCAGTGCTAGAGTACAAAGGTCTGTAGCAGGCCAGTGGAGGTTGCAACAGTGCAAGAGGGACAGAGGTGGTTGCAGCAGTGCAGAGAGGCATAAAGGAGGTTGCAGCAGTGCGAGAGGTACAAAGGTGGTTGCAATAGTGTAGAGGCAGCAAAGAAAGCACCAAATAGCAGCAGAGGTAGCTTCAGCTTCAGGAGGCTTCTAGGCTGACAAGGATGTCAGGACTTGGGTAGATCATTTACTTACTTCTCGATAACTGAGTTGCAGTGGAGCAGTGGCAGTGGTAGTGCTATGGGCAGCATGATGCAGCATGTTGAGAGGGAGCTGCAGTACAGATGTAGCAGTGGAAGTGGCAGAGCCATGTGTAGCAGTACAGGAGGCAGCAGTGCAATGGATGTTGGGCAGCAGGCCAAGCATCAGCACAGGTACCGGTTGTGGAGGAATAGTGTGATGTTCAGTGGTGGAGCATTACTAGAGCACATTCCTCGCCAAGAGGGAGTGTTGATTTGTGGTAGCATCGGATGTGCTCTAGCCATGAAAATTGGTGGAGAGGCTAAAGCACATGAGATCCCCAAGATCTAGAAATGGTTTGGGGAAATTCCACCTGGTTAGAGAGATATTAAAATAATTAATATTTTTAAAGGGTTCCTAAGTCTAAACTTAGGAAAATTAAAATATTAATGGATATTAATATAAAACTGGGTGAGAAGGTTCTAAATGACATGAATCAAGCCAAATCTAATCTTAGCCATAGATTAGAGACTTAATCTTGGTCATTGAAGACTCAATAGGAAAAGTATAAGAGGAGGCTTGAGGGTCAGTTGGAGATACACCAAGATTGATCGGTCAGTTCGATTTTCTGGAGTGGGGTTTGCTGAGAGAAATCAAACAAGTGATCTGAGTTGTAGCGAGGGGCAGTGAGTGCATAGCAGAGAGGCAGAGATAGTACCAAAGGGCTAGTGCAGTGATTGAGGTGGCTACGTAGAGCCAACAGGAGCCATGCAGAAGGCCAGAGAGACTGCGCAGAGGCTAGTAGCGCCTGCATAGGTGACGCAGAGGGCCAGAGAGCTGACATAGAGAGGCAGAGGGCTAATGCAAGGGGTTCCAGAGCTACGTAGAGGCTAGCATGATCCAGGTGGATGTTGGTGGCCACCCACCTATCCCATTTGGACCCCCACAACTGTCTCTTTCAGTTTTTCAGTTTCCTTAGTTGTAGCACAATTTACTATTTTTAGCAATTTTTCGGGTCCTAAACTTTTGGAGCTGTTTTGAGGCCCTAAATGACGTTTTTTGGGAAAACCAGGAGCAACATGTTTTTCCCAAAGTTATAGTCCTCAGATAGATCTTTCTAACAAGCTATTGTGTGCGTCAAATGGAGATCGTATGCCAAAGTTACGACCCCAAGAAGTTGATGTACCAATTTACCCAAATGGGGCCCACAGTTTAGCGCTTCATCTCCTAGGGTTAGGTGTTTGGATGTTTAGGGTTTTCCATTGTTTCTCAACAATAAATAGGCCTTTGAGCCTCATTGTAACACAGTTCAGAGGCATGTAACCGCCACATCTCTTCTTAGAGATAAGCTACCATCGCCTTAGTTGGTTTATTTCCATTTATGTTTGTAAGCATATTTCAGTATTTTACATTAATGAAACGAACGAAGTATTATTTCCGCTGCATCTCAGTATTTATGGTTATCTTTGTAATTTGTTGCGTTCATGTTTAAATCTGAGTCAGTGGTATCAGAGAGGTCTGCTTTTTCTCTGTTTTTCTTTGCATGTCCCCAACGAGGTTGGGATATAAGGAGTTAGGGCTTGAACTGGTCGAACCTTTGCAAGACCAGCCTTGCAAATCCCAATGGCCTGCCATGGCAGATGAAAAGAAAGATGAGGGGGCAGGAGATCCTATCAAAATCTTGCTCAAAGAAGCCCTCGAACGGCAAAGGAACGTGATGATGGACAGTTTTGCCCAGATCCTTCAGCGGCTATCCAGAGGCGACGCATCAGCTTCCAACAGCTACTCTGGAAACACCACACCCTTTAAGGTACAAGTTAATTTTGAAATCCACATCTTCAAGGGTCAAATATACGCAGATGCCGTAGATAAATGGTTAAATTTTCTAGATGGGTATTTTTTTGTTCATGATTTTTCCAGTCAGGAAAAGATTATTTTCGCTCTTCTCAAAGCAACCCCCCACGTCAAGGATTGGTGGGAAACCTACTGCGAGCAAAAGGATGAAAGTACGAGCTCACTATTTTCAGTTGCACCCACTTGGAATTCATTTCAGGATGCCATTAAGGAGTAGTATTACCTTGTCAAAAGCTATGAGGACAAAAACATAAAGTGGACCACGCTGCAACAGGGAAGGGACCAAGATGTGCCGGAGTTCACAAACATTTTTCATACCCTTCGCACACAGTTGGGTATCAAGGATTCTGAGCTACATTTGGTACTCAAATACCGCAGCTGCCTACACAGATACATCCAGGAAGATTACGCTGTCAAAATCGAGCAGAAGTTTAAATAGAATAAGCAAGACTTTGAATCTGTGAATCCGAAGACCAAAGGAGAAAGCCAAGTCGAGGTTACCCAAGACAACCCGTTGAAGCTGCAAGAAAAGAACAACACCCATGAAGTCGAAGAAGGACACAGGTAAGTGGTGTGAGTTCCACAAGTGAGTGTCGGACCAAGCAGTCGTTGGTGGCCGAGTTCAAGGCTTCAAAATCAGATGCGTGTTCCGACCCTGAGTCAAAACCCGAGAAGGGGAATGAAAAAGGGAAGCAAATCATTGGTGCGGAGCCCAGCGCCACTGTTGCCACTGCCAAGATCCAAAGGATGGGGAGCAACTTTTCCACTCACAAATGTGGGTGAAGGGTTCGCCACTGCAATTCATTATTGACAGTGGGAGCCAAAAGAAACTCATTTCAGCAGAGGTCGTGAAGCGGTTGGGCCTACTGACTACACCACACCCACAGCCATACAGTATCGGGTGGCTTCACCAAGGACAAGATCTCCGAGTTCGCCAGCAGTGCCACCTTCCCTATAGCATCAAACCCTTCACATACGAGGTATTGTGTGATGTTGCACCTCTAGATGTTTGTAATGTACTATCTGGCCAGCCATACTTGTGGAGGCAGCATGTTGTGTATGAGTCAAGGCCTCATGCTGTTATTGTTACTTTGTGTAATTCATCATAGAGGATATCAGAGGTAGCCCCACCTACCGCCACCTCTTTGATCACTGCTAAGAAAGGCAGCAAGCTCATCTCCCGGACTAGGAAATTCATTTTCTGTCTGGTTCACCCCCAAAGTAAGAGGAAGATCATCGCCACATCCATGACCACCACGAAGGGTTCCTCCACGCAACAGCAGCAGCAGAGGGATACGATCATGAAAGAACACAGGAACATCTTCTCCTCACCCACAGGGGCATCACACAAGTTTCAGGTGGGCGACAAAATCTGGTTACATCTACAGAAAGAATGCCTTGCAAGAGCCCATCAGAAGCTCAGACCACTCTGACATGGTCCTTACAGCATTACCAAGGTTGTGGGAAACAATGCTTTGGAGCACAGCAGTCCTCCATTCCTTCGCTTGCACCGAGTGTTCAATGTGGAACACCCTCGACCATGCTTCCCACCATTACTGGACACATCAGAGATTGCAGAACAGCTCACCAGGGACCAAGTTCAGCAGATGGAGGAACTCAACGCAATGGGGACCATTGCTTCCTAAGGGGGGAGGAATGATCCAAGGGGATGTCGGTGGCCACCCACCTATCCCACTTGGACCCCCACAACTGTCTCTTTCAGTTTTTCAGTTTCCTTAATTGTAGAACAATTTACTATTTTTAGCAGTTTTTCAGGTCCTGAACTTCTAGAGCTGTTTTGAGGCCCTAAACAACATTTTTTGGGAAAACCGGGAGCAACATGTGGCATAGACTGATGTTGCTCTTCCCAAAGTTATAGTCTTCTAATAGATCTTTCTAATGAACTATTGTGCGCATCAAACGGAGATCGTATGCCAAAGTTACGACCTCGGGAAGTTGATGTACCAATTTACCCAAACGAGGCCCACAGTTTGGCGCTTCATCTCCTAGGGTTAGGTTTTTGGATGTTTAGGGTTTTCCATTGTTTCTCAACAATAAATAGGCCTTTGAGCCTCATTGTAACACAGTTCAAAGGCATGTAGCCGCCACATTTCTTCTCAGATATAAGCTACCATCGCCCTGGATGGTTTATTTCCATTTCTGTTTGTAAGCATATTTCAGTGTTTTACATTAATGAAACAAAGTATTATTTCTGCTGCATCTCAGTATTTATGGTTATCTTTGTAATTTGTTGCGTTCCTGTTTAAATCCGGATCATAGCAGGGCTAATGCAGAGCCTTGGAGAAGTGCTGGAAGGATTTTCGTGGGGCAGACTTGCTGAATATTTACTTCCAAAGGGATGTATTACTTCCAGATAGAAATCTCTATTGGGTGAACCAGTTTGGCACCCTACTTGTACTCAAGAAAGTTGCTTAATAATAAAACCCTCAAAACTGCTGCACTGGTTTTCCCAAGTTGGGTTTTTCCGAGGACGATCGTCCAAAAATAACGATGTCCCTTGTGTGTTTGTTTATTATTTCAGTTGATGATCTATATATGAGTTGAGACTGCATTTGTGTTTGTTTTCATTATTTATATGGTTAAATAACTTGTTAAGGAATAAACAGATAAACCACATAATACAGGAAGAAATTTCTAACGTGTTAGACTTAGAAATTTCAACACTATGCTGCTAGCACTGCCACTGCTAACATTGCATCCATATTGCAACTCAGTTGCTGAGAGAAGCCACTGAAAACACCCAAAACTAGACAAGTATCCAATGGGTACTCCTCGATGCTGACATCCTGACTGCTGCTAGTCCCTTGCTGCCTCTGACGCCACTGTGCTACTGAAGCTCTGCGTTGTGCCTCCTTGCACAACTGGCTCTTTGCTCTGCGCTACTCAATCTCTGGCTTTCCTAGCCACTGCATCTGTCGAATCAACACTCCATGGCACCAACTGAAACTCCACCATCCCGTTACTCCTGATCATGGGCTATCGTAGCAAGGTGATGATCCAAGAGGTGGGCTCCTCAAGGATCCTGCTCATCTGCAATCCTCCTGACTATAGCTCTATATCAGCCCACCTCCATCTTGGAGGTATCTTGACTGTCATGGCGAACTCCTCCTCGTCAATCTTCGCGGCTACAAATTTCGAATCATGCTTCTCATCCTTGTCCTTTTTCTTCAATGGACATTGGGATGCATAATGGCCCATCTCGCCACGTCTGAAGCACTACACCTTGGAGACGTCCTTCTTACGTCTCTGTTGCCCCGGTTGTCCCTTTGATGCAAGGGTTGTGTGTAATATCCCGTTTCAGGGATATTCCCCAAAACCCCAGTAAACTCCAACCAAATACGTACAAATGATATAATAACCAGGAAGCACAAAGTGATAAAAATAACAGTGGTTCAACATATAATAATGTAAACATGAAATATAAGCAGATACTCAAGAAATGCAAAGAGAAATGCTAAGCCATTTTATTATACTGAGTAATGGAATGAGTACAGGAGGTGATCAGGAAGATGGCACCTCGACTTGCACAAGGCAAGTGAAGAAATACACTCAGAATAGCAAAGGAATGGCCTCCCTCTGAACTGCGTCAACGCTGCTGGAGAACTATTGTGTTGTTACTGCTCCTGGAAATCAAATGAGAATTTGGGGTTGTTCCCCTCCTTAGAAAATGCTGAAACTTTGGAATCAGACTCTACTCAAGAAACCCAGAAAAAACCCAGAAAGCTTTTCTGAAATGGCCAACCCCCGAAAATTGCCCCTGTGAGGACCCATGCAATCCCTCAAGGCTCTATGCTGCCACTGAATAAAACCCACCAAAACTTTGCTTGAAACTCTGCCAAAATCCTCCAATATGCAAGAGTTGATCCCTTGCTCGATCTCCCAGCTCAAATCCTCCACAAAACCCTCAATCTGGAACTACCTCTAGAAGAACTGCATCCCTCCCTCTCAAGACTGTGCAGTCCTCCAATGCTCGGCTCCTCCACGCAAAAGATCAATCCTACTACAAAATATTGTTGGAAACTACCTTGCTCGAGTAGGCACTCTAAGTCCCCCGAGGCTAAGGGTGAGATCTCTAAACGGAGACACTCAATGCACTAAACAGTGTTGCAGACAGGCTAAACAGCCAGCGTGTTCCAAGTCGAAATGACCAACTCAAATGCACATAATCCAATGACAAAATGAGGAGGCTCCTCTCTCCTTTATAGCGTTGGCCTCTCTTATCCCCAAGGCTCACCTCCTCCAACGTAGCTCCTTCTCTTGCCACGTGCTCCTCTTCATCTGCGCAGTCCCTCCAAGTGTCTGTGTGGGTCTCTCGTCTACGTGGTTCTTTGACCCCCACTTGGCTCCCTCTTTAAGTTGCAACGTTGTGCTACTAGGGAGTGACTTTATTCTAAAAGTGAGTTATGTCTCCCCTTTCCTCACCTTTATATTTATAAATAACTATAGAAGGAAAAATTGAGCAAAATCGAATATTCCAATTAGCCATGGCCAATTAGGAATATTACAGTCTGCCCCGGCAAAATGTTGCTTGTCCTCAAGAAACTGAAGTGATGGATGCTGCAAAATTTTCTCACTCTCCCAAGTGGCATCCTCATTCGGTAAATTCTTCCACCTCGCCAAGAATTCCTGAACTGTCCTGTTCCATAGCTGCTGCACCCTAGTATCAATAATAGCCTCTGGCTGCAACACCAAATGCCCCTTATCATCTGTGGGTGGTAGCTCATTTGTCACTGTCACATGCTGCCCCAATGCCTTCTTCAGGCATGATACATGAAAGACGTTATGAATCTTGCTACCTTGGGGCAGCTCCAACTCATACGCAACCTGTCCAATCCTGTGTATCACCCTGTATGGCCCATAAAAGTGCGGCTTGAGCGCCCCCTTCTGCTTCAGTGACGACTGTCGGTATGGCTATAATCGTAGGGAGACCAAGTCCCCTACCTCAAACTGTCTCTCTACCCGACCCCTATCAGCATACAACTTTTGTTGGTTCTGCGTTGTAGCCATATTATTCTTGAGAGCTCGGAGAATATCCTGACTCTCTTGGATCCAAATCTTGGCTCTCAGAGCCTTGCTAGCACCAAACATCACGTCAGCAAAATATAAAGGATGATATCTGTTGACCACTACTGGTCAACTACCCATTCAGTACCCCCCCCCCTTTTTTTTGGGCAGAAAGGGGTTGCACCTGATCGACGTGTCTGTGCCATCATACGGTCATCAGCAGCTTGATCATTTTGATTGTAAACCCAGTCTGCATGTATGAAATGTAAATAATCTTAGCAGGTCAGAGTCATGTATGTAAATTGCCTAGGTGGACCTAACTTTCTAATGATAATCTATGTCCCGGAAGGTTTTTCGTCTCACCGATCTACGACCGGCAGCGTTTTCCTTCAACCTGACCCCAAAGTCAGGATGCATTTTGTTATTAGAACTTTAGGAGAATCCTAGTGTGTTAGCCTGCTATATTATAGTTGTGTCACGGAACTGGGTGGTTTATGAGGGTCTATGTTAAAGTGGGCTTGTCCCCTTAAGATGTAAATTGTAAAAGTCATGATGTAATGTGTCTTGAGGGTTGAAAAATGTTTTAGTCCCCTCATGAGTCCTAAGTCCTAGGTCCTGGGTGATGTTTCCAAAGGCTTAGTTCGAATGATCCATTTAAGAAAATAAATAAAATACTAAAATAATGAAATAAATAAAAAATTCATAAAAAATTCATAAAATAAAGCAAAAACCCTAAATAATAAAATAATAATATTTTTGTGAATGCATGCAAAATATCTTTTTTTAATAAAATCGACAGATGAGATTAAGAGATGTCTTGATCCTCATCGACGATTGAGTTTGCTTCAACATGGATCACTCGAACTAGCCGTTGGGATCATTTCCTTTATCTAGGGTCTTAGGGGGTCATTTCAGATCAATCTGATCTGTGAGTCTTGTACTGAAAAAAGCTCTCTTGTAAACTTTTTCCGGTTAATAAAAGAAGACTTTGGGGTCCAAATCTGGCTGGTGTTACTCTCTGGAAGTGCTGTGAGATGTTTAATTTTCTGCATATTTCATTTTTCAGCCATTAATAATAGCTTGCTTTTTAGAGTATTGTGAGCACAGGTATCTTGTTCATTTGCTAGGGTTTGAGTGTTGTTAGGGTTTCTGAAATAATGGCAGGTATCTCCATTATTTTCTGAGATCTAGCAGCATTCTTTCCCTCTTTGCTGATGGTTGCTTGAGTTGTGCAAAAAAACCTTTACTGAAAAATATTGGTGGGCGTTTGGGGAAGTTCTAGGCTGAACCAGCCGACTCCCATAGGCTCTTCTTTGCAGAGCCCAGCTGATTTTGTCCTTGGGTTAATTATTCGAAGTTTATCTCCTATTTTACATGAGAGATTTTCTTTATTTTCACAGCAGAAGTCAAGTTTTCTTATACTTCGAAAAACGTCACTGCAATTACTGTTAAATCTGGCTTTATAGAACTGACATTTTGAAATTTTTGATCAGTTTTTAGGGTTTTGTTTTAAATTTTTGCATATTGTTATTCTGTTTGTGAGATTTGCAGGTTGCAGGGTTCTCAAAGTCTTTTAAAGAAATTCAAGCAAAATCGTGGGTATCAGGCACTGTTTTCTGCTGGAAATTGCGCCCAAAACCCTCCATCCACTGCATCTGCCTACTATTCAACCTGCCAGAAACAAAAGGAAACTCGCAATCAGCTCCATCTCCATTCCACGCTGCCAGTTTCTATCCCCATACACGTTGCTCCTGTCCGCTTCAGCTGTATCTGCAACAAAACAAGTTCAGAACGTGAGTAAAATCTATGAAATCGGGCATCATTTCCAGGTAAGTCAATTTTTAAGTTTGGCATTGCACAGTTCAAACGTAAAAGAACGATTTTTGTTTTCTCTAAACCATCAAACAAATTGTCGTATGCGTTAGCGTGAGTTCAAATCTGAAATCGTTTTCATTCAGCTACATATCAGTGCACGGCTTATGATCAGCGTAGGGTTAATTTGTTGATGAATATCGTTTGAATTTTTTTTTAAGATTTGGGTCACGTACGCATCTGAAGAAATCGTTTTTTTTTGGGTTTTGAAAAATATACAATAAAAATCGAATTTCCCTTGGTCCCGTATCAGTGCGTTTTTTGTTCTTTTTTTTTCTGCGTGGGTTTTTATTCTCGCCGCAGCCCAATCCATTTCCCCGCATTCTTTGCCTAGTTGTTGTCAAAGCCATGAACCCGTCCAGCACGAGCCTGCAAACACAGATCACAAATCACCTGTAATTGTTATCAGTTCATGCATCGATTTTTTTTACGCGGGCATAATTTCAGTTTAAATGCGAGTTTATCAATCAGCGTAGGGTTCATTGCTGAAAATTCATTTTGATTTATTAAAGCTTGGGTCACCGTGCATTTGATTTTTGGATTAGCGTAGGGCTGGTTCAATCCGTCTTCGTTTGGGATATTTTCGTATCAGTATGTGCGTCGTCTTTTCTTTTGCCAGGCGTGGGCATAGTTAAGTTTTCGATTTATTTGGTCACGTATTGTTAGTGGGTACGCATATATTTTTTTTAGTTTCTTTTGTTTAGTTTTGTTTTAAATCGTTTGCATTTAGCGTTAAATTTAATTTTATTTTGTTTTAAAAATTCAAAAAGTTTCAAAAAAAAAAAAGATCTTAGGGTTTTTATTTGGATTTTAAATTTTGATTTAAAATAGATTTTTTTGCTATTTATTTTTGT